>OMLB01015966.1:0-12025 GCA_900302555.1 Myripristis jacobus | reverse complement strand
TTCAAAATTGGAAGAAAAAAAAAAAGGGCAAGGCAGCCGTTTTACAAATATTCAAGAGTAAATGTTTCTCTTTGGTTCAGATTTGATCGGTTTGTTTTAGTTTTCTCCCTCTGCGAGCTCGCACGCTGGTGTGGCTGCGCGGCGGACATCGGGCGTTTGAAGCGGGCTTGAACAGTAAGCGAAGCCGAGCTGAGGCGCTCTCCCGGGAGGTGTAGGGTTTCCAAACAGCAACAGAGCTCCTCAAGGGACCCGAGGTGGACTACAGGTGACGTTTTTACAAGCGGGGGAAAAAAAAAGGTTTGGCTGGCCGTGTTGTACATGCACCTCGGCGAAACTGAATCCGTCCTGTGCCAGATGTCTGTATTCAGGAACATGCAAAGAAAAGTTCATTCAAAGTGTGGGAAATGATACGGAGACACGCTTTGACTGTGCCCCGGTCCTCCTCCAGAACACACAGGCCTGGCAGTTCATGGAGAGCTTTTGAGATTTTCAAGGAAACAAAACGTGTAGTAACACCTGATACGGCCTGTGGCACCGCATCTATCATTTTGGAAGCTACCTTTCCAAGACGGTACACACTAATTTGACAGTAAAGCAGTAAAAAAACATAACCCTAACCCTAACCCTAACCCTAACCCTAACCCTAACCTTGCACTGTGTATCTTGGTAAAGCAATCTTTGAGAGCACAAAAACTCCAATACGAAAGAAGCTGTGCATTATCAGTGTTGTAGATAACGTGCACGCTGATGTGAGCTCATGCTGTTTGTCTAAATATCACAAGAAACGATTAGGACGTCAGGGGAGTGAGATTTACAGATGATTTTGCGCTGGCATGTGGCAGAGACGAGTCGATCCAACACTAATGAAACCTCATGTGTGCGCGGATTCAGAGCTTTATTGGAAAGCCGGCACGGCCAGCACCAATCATTACGGGGGTTTAATCGAGTAATACTGTGTGATATTTGCACTTATTAAATTTGAGCTGTTTGGAAACATCATTGGGGACACGGCAGAGAGAGCAGCGGGCCCTGTTAACCATGCACTGCTTTTGGCCCCCTGTGTGCATTGCGACACAGAGGCAAAATTAGAGGCAAACACACAAAAAAAGTCCCGATCCTCTTCAAGCAAATCACTTTCCTCCCTTGAACTCGGAGCATCGATATCGGATCGCTCCTGCAATTCCAAACATCAGAGCATTCCTTATTCTTTACTGGCGTGCAGATCCATCCTTTTAAAAAAAACATGGCGAATTCACGACGACAAGTGGAAACAGTCAGGGGAGGACAGAGGGAAGGGGAAATCTCAACTTCCATCATTTGGCGGGTGCTGCGGGACAGCGCCGGGACATGTGGATTCATGCGTGGTTTTCTTTCCCCGACGACTGTATCCCGACGTGAACTCACCCAAACGACGACCACCGGGTAGAGCAGCGCCCGGTTCGCCGCCTCCAACGCCGACAGCGTGGCCCTCACCTCAGACAGGCACCGGCGGCTCACCTGCGCACATCAAAGAAGCGGGTCAAACATTTTTGCTGCATTCAACAACACATATGAGCATCTGGAGCCAAGATTCCTGTTTTTTTTTCCCCTTCATTCCATAATGAATAGCAAGACGGAGTATCCTTGAATTTCAAAAGTGAGGCTTTCAGAGAGTCTAGGCATGTTAAGAGTTGCGTGCGGTTTCTCTTCAGTCCACACAGATGGAATATTTACATAGACGCGTGTTCATTTCTCAGAAATTTGTCCTTAAAATGGGAACTTACAGAAACCTGGATGAAGTTCCAGCCTTTTAACAGATACCTGGCGTTGTCTCCCATCATGTCTGGGATGACGTCCAACTCCTGTAAGATAGAGTACCCCGATGTTATATTAGGCATCCTCTTAGTTGATGTTCTGCTTGTTACAGGCTCCTGTTTCATAACGTTTAAAGCAGGTGCTGCGGTGCCGAGGCCCAACTGCATCTGATGCCGAGCGGCTGAATGACTTCACTCCTCAAAGGTCAACAGCCTCCCCGCTGTTTTTTCCTCTCCCACTTATGCAGCCATTTAGCTCGAGAGTACACCCACCTGCTTTCCTGTCATCATCATTTTCTGATTAGGGATGAGGGATAAAAGTTAAAATACACTCCAGCGCTTCCAGCATGGAGTGTGCGGCCGAGTGGCTCATTTCCATCAACCGTAATCAGAGGCTTATTAGAACAAATGGAAGAGATAAAAAAAAAAAAAGAAACCGTTTCTGGGCTCCTTCATACTTCTGAACTGGCAGGAAAATTCAGTCATATGCAAAAGCCGGGAACAGGGACCCTACACAAGCCAAGTTAAATTTCATTACACTGCAAATTGAGTCAAAAACCAGTGTACAGCCAAGAATCGTAAAAGCTTTTCTGCTCAGAGGACCGGGACGTTTTAGCCGCTGATCTTTCCATTCTGATTCGACCCTGGCATACAAGTGACATGAGGCAACCGGATAGCACGCCATGTCCACCATGTCCGTTTCACATTCATCTTTGTTTTGCCTCTAATGACTCCCCCGTACTAAAATTTGACACGCAGAGGAAATAAACAAAGACACAAAACATCCCGAGTTGGAGTCTGACATTCAGATACACTTGTAGTCCCCATTAAAATAACAAAAGAAATTGGAAATATGAAATGGTTATAGGAAACATATGTCGGAGGGTTAATTGGTCTTGAAAGATAACTGCCCATGGCTTCAGGAGGAAAACCATTTCAGACTGAAATGTAGATTTGCAAAGTTTAAAAAAAAAAAAAAATCTGACATGATCTAAACCAGGTTGGCCATGAAATCCCAGAGTGGGAATGTTTATTTAAATTTAGGCATGGCCTGTGGAGCCAAGAAGCCATGGAGGCTCAAGGACCAAACTACTCAAAAGGCAGAAGGAAAACAAAGTTTCAGAGTTCAGCACAGCAAGAAACCACCCACAAACAAAAATATGAAACGTGTTACTGGTGGACATAGCCGCATCTTGGTGGTTATGGGCAGAATGGGCCTAATTAAAAAAAAAAAAAAAAAAAAAAAAGTGGTGTTAAAACAATTAGGAATGATTAAAAATAAGAAATTGGAACGTAATAAATTGATATGCCATTTCTCCTGATTCAACCTGACATTCATGCTGAGATTAAGTGTGCTTAATGGCTTTCATTTACTCCACTAGGTTGGGAAATAGCGGGAAATAGCAAACAGCTAAACAACTGGTGCAAATGTAATTTCTGAAAGTGGCTCCATGCTTCGGCATGTATTAAATCAGCGTCCAGAGGTCCTCCCCTCCTCTGGAAAACACACGTGGCTGGGAAGTCGGTGAAAATGGCAAGCGAAAGTTGGGAATCCGTCAGCTACTGTGGCCGATGGATAAAAAAAAGGGAACTTCCCGGCCCGGCTGCTATTCAGCAATACCTCTCGCTTCTTGTCTGAATGACAGATCGTCTTAAAGGTTGAGGTTAATCGTTAAGAAAACTCAGTAAGTTGATGCATGCGTCTGAGGACTGTCTTTGATCTAGGCTGGATATGAGAATATTACAATGCATCAAGTTCAAAGGATTAGCGATAAGGACGAGCGTGCGGGGGAGGCGACGTGGCCGGTCTTAATCAAATCCTCCCTTCCTGCATTTATGTCTTCATGTGCTCATAAAACATGCGATCATCAGAGTTTTATCCCTTGTTTGAAACGCACCACAGCAAAGTTTTTCAAGTAACTGATATTTCATAATTACTTAATGGAGGTCAAAGTAGATCAGCGAGAATTTTCTTCCATAGTGATTTGAAGATTGCAAGTGTTGCAAGATTCAAACTGGGATTGTTTTTGTGATATCAACCGTTTTTAACATGATTTATTCTGTCCGCTCCTTATGAAACATTCAGACAATTAAATGGAGAAAGAGACCAAGAGATGCTAATGCTCAGAAATTTTTCAGATTGAAGAAAATGAGAGATTTCCAGTGACATACAGCATCAAGAGCATACCTGTGTTTTTGAATGCTGTAGCCCATTTACTGCTCTGCATCAATAAGTAAGGTTATTATGAAGATTTTTTTGATATTTTCTTTTACTCATTTGCTTTATTTTACTCTTCAAAATTCTCTGCTGCAGCTGAGATTTTTTGCCCTGGTTTAAAAAAAACAAACAAAAAAACAGATGTTTACATTTAATTAATTAAGAAATCTTTTCTTCAAGGACCATTTCCCTGGAGGAGACACGGATCCCGTTATGTGGGCTTTCAAGTTGGACAGAAGACGCATACATGTACCATATCCATCAATCGGAAAAACAAATGGCCCACTTGGTAGTTAGACTGACTGTCATAACTTTATTAAAGCAAGAAGAGGCCAAACACACATCATGTTTTCCACAATGCCCATGTTGCTTGTCATCTGTCTTCTGGATTTAATTTTCCATCTAAAAAGCGTCAATTCAAATCATACTTGGCGGCTGAATTTGGAGCGCTGGATGTCAGAGCTTCCCACCTGCATGTGAACGCACCAGAAGATGTGTACGATTATTCATATCAATGTGCGCATTAAACTAAATTACCACACAGTGATCAAGCAGCACCGGCAAGGCGCTCGCGGTGACGGATTTACTGTCTCGAGTAAGTTTCAAGTCCCTGCAAGTTGATTTTCCAAACTGCAGTGAAACGAACGGCAACAAATGGCTGCCCAGAAGGTAGAAGAAAGCATTCCAGCATATAAAACAGTATGGTGTGCTTTGGAAAAGATTAGTGGTGATGTAAATTGTGAATGAATTACAGCAAATGTGCTCAAAACTGCAAAAACACCAATATGGCGCTTTAATTTATAGGGTTGTTTAGTAATCTGCAACACATTTCCCTACAAAAAAAAAGAAGCACAATGAAACAAACTGCATCCTCTTGCAATTTGGTAAAAGTTTGGCTGGTTTACATGGCAATTTAATTTTTTTTCTTTTTAATTGTGCATCAGCTGGTTTCATTAACGGGTTTGTCTGTAAACACGGGTTTACACTGCGTTACATTTTCATGATTGCACATCTGTTTGTGCACTTCAGCACCTTCTCTTGGGTGACATCCTGCTGAGAATCCCCTAATCATGTTCGCACTGTGCACACACACACACACACACACACATATATATGTATGTATGTGCTGCCAAATCTTCCACCTGCAAACACAGTGAACCGTCCTGTCAGTATTCAGCCCTACCTCGCCTCTCCCTGTATTAGGTTCACTTAATGGCACAAGGACAAAGGTAAATTCCTCATCTTCCGCTTCTTCCACTCTCCTTTCATCTCCCCCTCCCTTCCTGTTCTCTCCCAAAACCCCTGAGAAGGATGTATCTGGTCCCAAACATGCGCACCGGAAAACACATCCCGACCGGCCACCTGAGCGCAGACGGGAATGGTTCCAATCATCCGATCCAGCGAGGCAGACACCGACCCCTATCCGTCTCTGGGGCCCCGTCCAGCGCCGAGACAGCGAGATCCGCCTGTTTGACACCCGCTGATGAAGGACTTGGAGCGAGTTTAAAGGAGGATGAACTGTTTGGAGCACGGCGGAACATGGAAACACGTAATGCGGCGCACTTTGCCGCCCCCTTCCAACTGTCAGCGGCTACACCCAGCAGGGATTATGTACACATCAGGATTACCCAGGAAACACATTTCAATACATGAAGCCATGTGGGGCCAATGTGTCAGCTGGGGTAACTATATTGAAAGTGAAGAAAGAGTAAACTGCACTGACAGCACAATACAGCAGATACGGAAAAGACCCCGACCGACCGATCAGCTGCATGGCTCATCAGATTTATCAGTACCGGCGTATTTATTGACAGATATGTGAGAAATGACTGTAGGCTACATGTTACAGTAAAAAGCCTGAGAGAATATTAAAAAATGCATCAAATAGTAAACCTTCAAGCCTCCAGTGCAAATTTTCATTACAGCTACTTGGGTCCTTGCTACAAATGTGTGATTTTATGTATAAAAAAATATTGACCAATATATCATTATCAGATTTTTTTTCAGTTATTGGCCCAAAAATCCAGTATCAGTCAGGCTCCAAAGAAAAAAAAAAATCAAGTGGACGAAACAGATTTTATTTCTCTCAGCTCTTTCAGATGATGCATGACGCCCTCTGCGGCTGAACGGCTGATTGCACTTCCAAGCGTACAACCTCGACGTGTCAACAGATCTGGATAGAAATGGGTCATTTCTCGACTTGTGCACCTGATTCATTTTGTGCTGAAACCACTGCGGCTTGTTAACGAGCAGCTCATCATGGGAAACAGCAAGAACCGAATGTAAATACTAACGCCGTATGTTAAAGATCGGGCACTTTGCTAAATTAGCCCATTTACAGCGTTCTGATGTCTGTGCTTCCTGTTTTACTCGTTTCTGATGTAAGGACAGTTGTCGCCCTGCTTCACATTCAAGCAGTTATGTAACTAAGAGCTGCCCAGCGTGACCGCAATCCTCTTCTGCTGGCCAGTCAGCAACTCCACTGGTCCAATTAGCGGTTGGGTGGCTTGCTCAAGGGCACCTCGAACGTTGTTGTCGAGGAAGGGAGGACGTTTCTCTTATTCTGTTTAACTTCAACAAGTGTGTTTCTCCAACCTCTAAGCGGTCTGCGCTGTCAGAATCAATATCTCAGAACGGCCCTCCTTTCCGTTTCACGTATGGATGCGTTTTCCGCGTTTTTTCCGTCGCCTATTAACGCCGATTTAACAATGGAGGATGTGTGCGGCGTGGGCCTCGGGGCGGCGAAGGAAGCTGTATCGTTTGAAAAAAAATGATTTGCAGCGAAAGGGAAGGGTATTCGCTGCGGTGGGACAATGTGGGGAACTGGGAGTTTGTCTGCTCTGATTGGGCCGCAGGGGTGGCAGCAGGAGGAGGGAAGAGCTCATCACTAAACACTCAATTAATCAAGGAAATTCCCATGGCATGGGAAATATGAGTGCCATCTGCTCTGCTTCACGCAGGGGAGTGAGAGGTGGAGGTTGGAGATGGAGGGAGAGGAGGAGGAGGAGGAGGAGGAGGGCTGCAGAGTGTGGATGTCCCAGACAGGCTCCATTAGAGGTCTGACCGCAGATGGCAAGTCTCACCACCAGGCCACCCAAGTGGAGCTCACATGGGTTTGTGGGGGGATTCGAGGTACAGGACGGGAGACAGGGGGATATACACATGGTAAACCCATGAAGATCTTCAGCAATGCTGTCATCATCATCGTCGTCATTACAATCATAATCACAACCAGTCATTATCACACTCATACCACGTCCAGAGCTCCCATCGTCTTCTGGAGAGCATCAGCCAGCACCGCAGCTTGTGCAGATCCACCTGTGATAGCGCAGGCTGACCGTGACAGAGTTTCTGGAAGGAAAAAGGATACGCTGGTTAGCTCAACAGCACTATTAGGAGGCAATGATTGCGATTTTTTTTCAGCACTTGGAGCATCTACACGCTTGAGTCAAAATGAGCAGAACATTTCATCACCAAATCTCTCAGCAGCCACGTCTGGCAGCCATCATGGAGGTCCACTGGAGAGCTGGCTGTGTGCAAATCACGGTTAAATACAGCTACAAGCAGCTGCACACAACTGATGTGGTGCGGATGTAGGTCAGCTGAGCAATGTTAGAAATAAAAGTGAATGATGATTCCTCTTCACATTTAGCTTTACCAACAATAAGTTCTAAGCTGAAAAGTGTCAGTTCAATTAACAGAAAAAGTTTTGTGCTTTGATGGCGAGCCAAACAACCAGCAGACCCATGTAGCAAAGTAGCTGCTGTCAGTGTTTTTTCATTCATCCTCTTAATTCATAGCCGCATCACAAACACATGGCCAAGGACTAGCCAACAAGACGTGGAGTGCAAATCCGCCAAGGTCACAGCCGGAAGATGCGACCCGGTTCATGCCAAGTGCTGCCGTGACCCATGACCGACCGTCCCACCGTGTTTCGTGATGTTATGTGGACGCCTTTGGAACGTAGCGCCCCGTTTGTGCAAAGGCCTGCCCCCTGTCACGACCCCTTAAAGCTCGCTCACTCGACACATCATGAACGTGCTTCCTGGTGCGTGCCCAACCTTCCCATCACATTTTGTGCAGATCTGTCCTGTGCTTTCTGAGTTATCCCTCTGCTGAACGGGCTGGTGGACAGGGGCGATCCTGCTGAACTCCTGCAGGAGGTTTCTCCTCCTTGGCGGAGGTAAGGTCTATGAGTCTATGAGTCTGTCTAACTATCCGACACAGACTCACTTACCTGGCAACCTCAGCCTTAGACTCACCACTTCTGCATACAAAACTTCTAAGAAAACCTTGTTAGACGAAAAAAAAAACCTGAAACCTTGAGTGAGCCAAAGGCAGAGAGAGATCTTCTGAGGTTGCTTCTACTGCTAAAATTAGCCTACATGCAAAACAAATGCAGCGATGGTTAGACGACCAGGTACTGCGATTAGTGAGCTCACAATGTCTCATTATTGAAAATATAAAACTGATCAGATGTATCGTTGGCGAAACAATTACCGCCAAAGCTTAACCATCCTGAGACGCGGTTTGATCCAGGCGTCCACAGCCACATGGCCACCAGAGGCTGATTTGCATGATCTGAGAGCCAGCTATTGAGAAATCGGTGCATGCAAGTTCACATACGTACACACGCCTCTACAAGATACGCTCAGGAATGCGCATACATATATCCTCACACATGCATGCACCGCGAGACACACACACACACACACACACACTGAGACACTTTCTCAAACTGACAGATGTGAGAACTTTTTTACGTCTCCTCCAAAAAAGACACAATGAATTCATTCACATCCGAGGCTCTGGGCATAACCTTATGTCATCGGCAGGCAGGTAAATTGTTGGTCCAGGTGCCGGCAGAGGTGAAATGCAGGGCTGTGTTTATTTCCATTTCTCTGATTGTGATAATCTCCCGTGTCCCGACTTGCTCGCGACAGCATTCACAGACTGCATACACCCAGCCAGTGCTAACCAACCTAAACAATGCTACAAAGGATCTTTTCCTCGGCGTACAATAAGGGGACTATTTCGGCTCAGTGTGGTCTATTCATTTCTGCTCCTAGACCGCCTCACAAAGACAAAAAAACAAACTCTGAAAAGGTCCTTACATCGCTCATTTCTGATCATTAACCTGTCTGAGAAGAGTAATCATATGTGTGTGCAATCACATATATCCAAATACTTTTTTTTGTCTCTTTTTTTTTTAACGAGATGAAAAAGTCTGCTATAAACTGCACAGGGCAGGGGCTGATGTAATGGGTAATGTAAAAAGAAGGCACGCACCTTTGATAATGGATTCTGCAGCAGCCAAATCTCGTTTGTAGGTTACCTAGAGGACAAAACAACTTGGTTTAATGTTACCACATGTTAAAAGTTCCACATGTTTTGATACAGGATTAAACGCAGTACATTTACTTTTAAACTAATTTCCAAAAGGCAATTATGGTTGTCACATTAAATGCATCAGTGTTTCCCGCTTTGCCAGGGCTCATCACTTTTGATATATGAGCTTTCCCCGTGCCCATATGATAAATCAGCAATGAGCATACAGCTGTGTTGGCAAAACGTCACCAGATCCCCCTGTCCCCAAACCCAAACCGGGCCCCTGGCTAGCTCACCTTCCACAGCGTTGGCGGCCCCTCGATGAGCTTGGCATTGGTGCCACAGTACTGCAGGGCCAGATGGAGACACTCTGTGCCAAACTCAAAGTCTGACTCACTGCACTGTGGAGAGGACACAAGAGACGTGGGGCTGTTGACAATTGTTGACAATTATGTATTTCCATCAGACTCGGGGTAACCACATCATGGTGTTTTGTTCCACTGAGCGGCTGGACTCGGGCGATGTGTGAGTGATACAATGAATATCAAAAGTCTGAACACTCGCAGGTTTTATATTTTACATTGACTTCAGGCTGGACAGCACATCAAACAAACCCTGATCTGGATACAGAAGAGGCCAGTCGAGGTCAAAATGAAGGGCTGCTAATTTCTAAGAACGTTTTAAAGACGGAAAACTAAAATGACCTCGTTCTAAGTATGCCCACTCCCTAGCTTTTGGCTCACTAAGAGAATTAACTTGAGCCTTTTTGTAAAGTTTTCTGTCAACTTTGCACATCTGGATTTAGGAATTTTTCCCCATTCTTATCTTCAAGATATTTCACGCAACTCATATAGCAAGAGGACCCGCAGTGCATTCCTCTCTTCAGGTCCGTCCACTGATTTCCTGAAGGACTGGGCTCTGACCGGACCTTCCCACGATACTCATCCTCCTTTTTCTCTCCAGTCATTCATCAGATGGTTTGGTTGTGTGCTTCAGATTGCTGAAAGGTGAAATTCTTCTTTAACTTGATTTTTTTTTTTTTTTTTTACAGGTGTTTCAGAAATATCTTGGTTTATCTTGACCCCGTCCCATTTGAAGAGAAACAGACCCATGACAGGATGCCACTAACACCATGTTTGTCAGCAGATATTTTAGGAAACAGGCAACAATCTCTGGACAAGGAAAAATGTTGGCTGTGTGCCGAACTTATCTTTTGGAATTAAGATCAAGTTACCTGGGTTTCATCAGACCATAAGTCATTTTCCTGTTTTATTGTGGGAGACTGAGTTGGTCTTTGGACATAATTAGGATGGAGAGGAGTGTTCTCCATCTTGCCACCCTACCACTCAACTCAGAATCGCAGAGAATATGTAAAATGATTGTTCCTATAAATGCATGGAGCATTCTTCTGCTATTTCACGGTTGCTGCTGACCTCCAGGCTGCCTCCCTGTTGAACTTTCCACGTTCCAAAGTTATCCATCTTGGAGGAACGACCTGAACCAGGCAAGGTCCTGGTGCTCCCATATTTCTTCCGCTTCATTTTGGCCATCCGTGTGTTCCCTGGTGTATTGGATGCCTTTAAATACTTCTTACATTCCTCCCCCAATCCGAAAGCTTCAACAACATGACCTTGACAGGCTTCTGCTGGGTCACTGTTGTCCATGATCTTTCCACTAGGTGGGGCTATGGCTCATGGTGGCTCTGCGTATTTTGGCTACGCCCCACCACAACCTTAACAAAGGGACTCTGGATATCGATCAACACCTAAAACAATAAATATTAGAGAAGTCATCGGTGCCATCGTATTTCCGGAAAATCGCCTTATCTGTCAACAAAGCTTGACCGAAAATTTTTCCGACCTAGATCCAGTTTCTTTCAGGGTGCAGTGACAACCAATCAGGGGCCACCAGGAAAAGCCTACTCTGCCTTTGATTGGCTAGTAATCGTTGCCACTTGGTTAGGTTGGTTGAAGTTTTGGGTTGGGTTAGGATTAGGGCGAAGAAAACTCCACCCTTCGGAACACAAAAATTGAAGTCATGTATTATACAACTGCACCCTAACGCCCTTAATGGACCACAAAATCATTAAGAAAAAAAAAATCATAATCCTGATGATATAGTTAAGTGTATGGTAACTCTCCACATGCAGGATGTCTTTTTGCACATCAATATGTTCCAAAACTTATTTCACCCAAACATGCAACTGCATATTTATTGTACTAATAAAAGATGTTTATTAAAGATGTTTCTGCATTCACTGCTGGGAACACTTTGACAAAATCAGACTGCGGTCCCTGAACATCACACTGAAGTTTGGACTGAGGCGATGAGCTCATGTGCTTTAAGACACACTCAGGACTACAAAGACTAAATCCTGCTACCTGAGATTATAACCTGGGTAATATTTTATCGAGCTATAAAAGAAAAGGGGTCTTTTTTTCTTTTTTTTTCCTCAGGAAGCCTGGAACTGAAGAGAGAAATTACAGGAGAACTGCGCTCTCGGTCTTGTGGTAATTTAACCTTTAGCATTTTCTCCTGGCACAAAAGCCCTCACTCGGGACTGGATAAAGTGTCTCCCCCTTTGTCTTTTCAGCCCCAAGTTCTGCCAGACTCAATGGATGTCAAGCGGCAAATGTGCGGCTCTCACAGATTTTTCATGAACATGTCCTACAGTGGTAACCTGACA
>OMLB01015965.1:0-15919 GCA_900302555.1 Myripristis jacobus | reverse complement strand
TAGTGGTCACTGAGAGACAGATATGGGTGGAGGCCTGGAGGGAGCGGGAGAAGGAGGGAGAAGGAGAGCAAGACAGGGGAGAGACCACGTCTGAAAGTAAGAGAGAGGAAAAGAAAGACAGGACCTGGAAACAATTAAAGGAGATTGATGAGACATTAAAAGGGAGCAAGGAATTAAAAGATCAAGTGAGAGATGAAGGGGGGGCAAACACTGGCAGGGAAGGAGGGGCAGAGCGCAGGGATCGATATGCGATTGAAATGAAGGAAGAGGTGGGTGAAGCGAGAGAGAGATCAATTGCAAAGAAAGCAGGTGGAGGCAGAGCAAACGTGGAGTGCACATGGAAGGAAACAGAGGAATAATAGGAGCGAGTGAATGTGTAGGTGTCTTTGTCCTTTGTCTTTCACCCTGTCTCTCTTCATCCGTTCAGTTCCTCTTTCGTCTGACTGAACTGCTCGACCGCCTGAAGCCCTGAAGCTGTCTGACATGATCAATCCACTTACTGTTGCTGCTTTTGTGCTGTTCACATGAAACAGTGGGAGTGCACAACTCCTGCAGGATGGGCAAGGGATGTAAACAGTCACTACAGGGGTGTAAGCAACAACTGTTTTGAATAAGCTCAGTTGTACCACGGTCTGGGGGAGGACTCTTCTCTGATGGGCTGGACGGTGTGCGTTAAAACCGAGTGATGAATATGCAGTTTGGCTCAAGTCTAATCACACAATCACAACCACAGAATGTTTGGTATATAATGTTAGGATCAGTTATTTTTCTGAGTTTATAGTTGTCATCTGTTTGTACTCTGTTTCTCTTTGGGGGGGTTTTCTATGATGTGGTATTGGTACACGCCAAACCTTATTAGTATGCTTTCTCCTTAATGCCTTTGTGTTCCATCAACCAAGGGCGTAATATTTAACAAAACAATACAACGCATAATTTATTTCCCCTTCTGGGGATCAGTAAAGTATTCTATCTATCTATCTAACAGTTAGTTTCTGATTAGGGATGGGTATGAGTGTGTGGAGTCTACGAGTGTTGTCCTCGAGACAACTTCAGAAAATGACACTGATCTAAAAACTGACAACACAATGTTTCTGTTGCCACCTGGTATTAACATCAGTCCTGTAAAGTGATCATAAGTGGACAGCTCTCGGTCCGTCCGCTCACACCTGGCAATAGAATGCGTTTCCACATGCGTCTCACCTGCCCACTTGTGATCGGATCTAAAGTTCCCACTCAATATTGCAAAGAAACACGTTACATTTCCATGCAGGTTGTTTTTTTAAGAGAGAGATAGCAACAGAGAGCAAGAGAGAGATCATGTGCACAGTAAGCAGACAGTTACATCATATAGTGGAATTCTTCCTTTCTTCACAAAAAAGGCATTTAAAAGGCCCAAGGCCAATCACATGAGACGTACTTCACACCTGAAAGTTCTTACAGGCTGCACCCGATCACGTCAGCTCAGGCTCAGATTATTAAATTATTCCAGCGGGTCAAAGAGAGTTCTCCACTTAGGTGGATTGCAATGTGCACATTCACATGCTGCCTGTAATATTTCCGTAGTATTCCTATAGTAACTCAACTGCATCTAGGGTTCGAAAGAACGTGCTTAATTATGCTGGGGCACAAAGTTTAAGAAAAGGGGTAGCCTCCACATTTTATATGGAAGAAAAGCCACCTGCATGTTGTCAACACATATTTTAGAGATGCCCTGAAATTTCCCAAATCATGCTTTTTTAGGGGAACTCATGGGGAGCTGGATGCTCCCTGGCTCCCCTGTAGTTCCCACTCTGCAGATAGGCAGTTTGTGTTTTTATTCATTAGCCAGCCGCTTTATAGCCGACCTGCAATTCATTTTGCATCATCTGACAGTTCAGAATCAGGCAGAGATTTTTTCTATTGGAAAAGTGACAGGCTGGCGGGTGTCGGGGTGACGGCCTGGACCAGAGCTTAAGACAGAGGACATCAGGTGAGTAGGCGGTCCTCGATCTGTCTTGAGACACGTGTGCCTTTACACTTCTAATGCGATGTGGAGAAAAGCGTCCCAGGCCACCTCTGAACTGTGAGTGATCGGCTCTCAAGACACATTAAGGACACATTGCTGCTGTTTACACCTGGACTTCGAGGTGTCAGCTTGTAATCAGATCACGCAGGATGGATGTTAATACCAGGTGGATACAGGGTCTATAATACGCTCCTGTAAATCCATTTAAACTGACAAAGGCACAGCTGCATTAGGCACGTCTATTAAGTAAATCATTTGTGTGTGAGTTTTATTATCTTCATTATGGGTTAATTTATCACAGCACCTTACTGCTGGGGATGAAATTGCTTCATTTCAATACTGGAGGGGCACATGTCAACCCATGCCCTTAAACTATGCCCTATAGCCATGAACCATATTCACATTTCAAAACACTTCAAAAGGAGAGAAATCTATCAGTCAGCAAATTCTGCTGTTTTCTGACAGTGTGTGAGCATGCATGTGTGAGTATGAATTATGTTTTTCTTCCTACCGTGAGGATGGTGCCTCTTCCGAGCCACACAGCGTCCTTCCTCATTCTCCTCTAATTTGGAAAGGCAGGGGCCACAGTGGGAGGAGCCAGGCCTGCAGAAGTGGCGTCCCTCACGGGCACAGTCTATATGGCGAGGGCACTTACTGCCAGCTGGGTGAGGGAGAGTGATGCAGAGAGTTTCATTAGTGTCCAGCTTCATACCAAGGCGAACCACACTGAGGCTTATTGCGTCTGACCATCAAAAAGGATGACTGTGTTTGCACAATGAAATAACACACCTTTGAATGTGCAGAATGAAATGCAGTCATGTCATTAAAACCAGGGAGTCAACTTTCTCACCATTCCCAAATTATTTTTAAAAAGTTTACACGACAAAAAAAAATATATATACTGGAATTATTTTGACAGATACTGTATTACAGTACGGCATCAACATCAAATGGCATCAATTTTTATTCTCACTGAAAAAAATATTAAAATAATGATGATGTGATTTTTGCTGGGGTCAGTACCAAACAAAGGTCTAAAGAATAGAATTTAGAGGCCAAGATATATAGCACCACAATACATCATTGGTAATGGTATTCAGTCACATTTTACCTTTATCAAAAATTGCAGCCCCTGCAATTTAGATACTGTACTTGGCCAGTTTTGCTATTATTTTGATGAATTGTTCAGCCATAGTGTACACACAGTGAGGGTGATTGAAAATACCTGCTGACTCCATGATTACATTTTTAGCAAAGTACGGGTTTCCTGTTCATTTTGCTGATCCATAAACATTGTATAGCACAGACCTGTGATGCAACTTCTGCACCTGTCAATGCTTAATTTATTATTTCTGTAAAACAGCAATTTGAATATTTCACTTTGGCCTGCTTCTGCTATTACATACAAGCACTCTTATTCACTTTTTCCTGACACCAAAAAACACCAAAAATCAACTTTCACAACATTGTTATGTTCCTACTAGTCCAAGCAAGGTATTGAGCTCCATTCAGGCTTGCCAGATAGGATGAGAGAATTCAACACTCTGAAAGTGAATTTAAATACTTTTTGTGAAACTGATGACTGATCTGACACTATCTGAATTGTCTTGATGTGGTCAACTCCACCTGTGCAGTGCTCTATGTGGGTTAAAGTACAGTTATTTGCTATTGCAATCAAGTCAGATTATGGCTTATCTGCTGCAGATTTGCCACAAAAGAGACCTGAGAAACCACCCTTCCAGCAACTCCTCTGCCCTTGCTTACCCAGAAACACACACACACACACACACACACACACACACACAGAGTTTCTATCACTTCAGAGGACATTACATTGACTTACATTCATTTCCTGGAGACTTATCATAACCTTAACCCTGAGGGGACTTGCTTTTTGTCTCCAAAAAGGAGGTGAGTCTCCAAAACATGACTGTGTAAACGGATTAACGTCCTCACAACATCTGTAATATGTGGTACACACACACACACACATGCACAGACACAGATGGAAACACACACCCACAAGACAAAGTGGGTCACAATAGCACAGCAGGTGTGTTTTGTGGAGGAGGGCAGGTAAAGCGCTGAGCCACAGTCAGGAGGGCTAATGCAGCTGGCAGTGCAGCACAGGGGGCGAGCTAAAGGTGAACAGCACAGCAGGCACTGACAGTGGAGGAAGAGACAGAGGGCAAGATGAGGTGAGAGGAAAGTAGATGCCTGGTATTTCCTGCAACTCGTTTGGCCAGACCATTCACCACAACGCAAAAAAAAGTTTGGCAGGAACCAGTATTATTGTGGCGTAATGGGGAAGACATTGCAGATCTTTGTCTTTTTTATGTTTATTTGTTTGTTTTTGTTTTTGTTTTATGCTTGTGTATGTGTCTTTTTCTTTTGGCTCCCAGAAGATTAGCAACTTCATTTTGTGGAATTAATGGAGATCCATTCAATAAACAAAAGCTAGGGCTGGGAAATATAGCCATATCACATTATTACTGAGATATGAGACTAGCTATCATCTGATATTTTTGATTGTAATTTATAACACTGTAATTTAATTATAATACTAAAGCTTATTTATGCAGCACCTTTCAAAACATAGTTACAAAGTAATAAAAGGCAGAATCCAATATGTTTGTTCATCATATCCACATTACTAATGACTGTTCACCAGAAAAAAATCTGATGTGTGAGGATCTAATGAAAACACCAATAGCCTTCTCTCCTGTATGATCACAGTATGTTCAATGTCTAGGTGGTCAAAGTTATTGTGATATCTAATTTTGTCCATACAGTCCTACTTACACCAGCCATAATTTTTAGGAAGCAACATTTTAGCCGCTTTGCTGCAACGTGTCAAAAGGACAAGTGTATATGAGAGGTGAGTGTTGTGAAAATGTGAAAAACACAGCTCCAAGTCAGAAAGTAACTGTAGCTGGATGGCCTCTACGTGACAAGAGTTTCAAAGACAGACGCAGCAAACACAATTTGGGCTCGTTGCAGGAGGTGGGCCATGTTTGGAATATCAATCTCTTTCCATAGCCAGTGGGCAAATGAGCTAGAACGTTCCTGAGGGACGGCACAGTTTTTAAATAAGCTATCTTGTAAAACATGCTCCACAGAATTAATCGAACAGGGCTGCCTTGCTGCATGGTTCAAGCTGCCTTCAACTTTTACCGTTTTCATTACAGCCTCTACAATGTGGCTAGCATGCTCAAGTTTTACTTTCAACATCAGACGCTGATGAAAGGAGCAGCCCAAAGGAGACAGACCCTCCCACATGTCCAAACAGACACTTTATCCCAACATCTGACCCCCCGTCTCTCAGTCTAACTTTATATGTAGGCTTTTCTGATGATTATACACAAATTTGAGGACAGATTTTCACAGGGAAGACCATTTTTCCAGTTTCGCCCAAAGAAACCCACCAAGGCAGCAACATTCCAATCAGGCCAATGTTACATGTGAAACGTTTTCATGCACCTTGGTTCCATGCAACTGATTTTTGGAGGTCCATCCAATGAAAATCATGAACTGGGTTGACATTTTTTAATGTTTTCCTATGGGTTTGGTGACACAGCAACAGTAAAAATGTAATTTACAACATGCAACTAAAGGCTAAACAGGGTAGGAATAATTCTGACATGCACGCCTGAGTGAGACTGAACAGTGACTGTTGTGAAATTGGTGCTATGAGACACGTCCTACATTTCCATTTAAAAAAAAAAACATTTTTGAAAAGCATCTCTGTTCCTTCTGTTTTACTGTTCTGTGTAACAGAGGGCAGTCCTTGGTCCTTTCTTACATTTTATTTTTCATTCTATAAAGAGAGAAAACAGATTTACACCCAACAGGATATTGCTGTAGGAGAAATCATAACAGCCTCCATGGCAACAAGGCCTAGCAACAGGAGGGTGTGAGTTGCAGGAGGAGCAGATGTGCAGAAATGGAGAGCTTGAGGGATGAAGAAGAGATGGAGGAGGGATGCAGGGATGCTGCCACCTGTAACCTATCTTTAAAGGGCAAGACGATTTGGAATGTCAACATTATCTTGGGTCTGGCATTTATGAACACACAAAGCTGTATGTATGGCTGTAAAATGATTTACATAGATTTAGTTGATCCTAAACTTAAACTAAAACTACAGTAAAGAAGATGTTTTTTCTCAGCATACACTCCAATCTGTTTTTGTCTCAGGGAAAACGGTCTACAGTTAGTTGAGGACATGCTGAAAAATTAATATATTGTTTGGATATTGTTTATTTCATAATACCTGTGTGAAAAACACATACAAAATACATGCTCTGAATTTGTATTTTGTATTTCTATCTTTGAAAATACCATGCCACCATAGATAGATAGGTAGACAGATAGAGCTAGACCTGACACCAAAAAAAACTGCAAAAGAACTGCAAAATAAACAACTAGAACTGAAATACCAAACCCACACTGAAACACTAACTAAAATTGAAGTTGGTTTGAAATAGAGAACTCAAAACTGACTTTAAAATAACTATAATAACGCTGGCAGGTACGAGCATGAGAATGCCAACAACAGAACACATACACATGCACGTGCACAAAAACACGTGGACACACTCAGGCGCAATTGTATAAACACCAAGTCATCATCACAAATACACCGCAGGGACACAAGTCCACGTCCTTTTATGCCACTGATTACACTGATGCCTCGGGGAATGAGACGAATGACGCATGTGTAATCTGAGAAGGTTTGTTGCTCTCTCTGTGTGAGATGCACAGGGAGCTAAAGAGAGAGGGAGAGACGAGAGAGTTAGTTAGGTATGTGAGAGCGGGTGCATTTTTATTCTGCGTGGAATAGAAATGGAATTTCTTTGCCAAATTGGCCCACATTCGGATGAGTGTGACATGCACATGTGCCAAGCCGCCTTACTCCTGATTATTTACCCTCTCTCTACCACACTCCTGTTTTCTCTCTACACTTGTGTGGTCTGTATTTTTACCTGCCACATGTCGTTCTGTCTGTCTGTCTGTCTGTCACCATGGGATCACAGACCCTCACCTGACCTCATCGTGATCCTCATTTCATCTAAACCCTTGGACCACAGACAGAAAGCATGACTGTGGGAAGACTGTTCTCCAGCAGGATGTGAGGCTCAACAGTGTGGTGCAAAAACCAACTGTTGCAATGCAAAAACGCAATAATATATTCTTTAGTGTGATAAACGAACACTTTTGCATCATATTTTTCCTTTGATGATGATGTGATTTTTGCTGGGGTCTGTAGCACACACAAAGTGTCTTATGTCTGGAGAATGTGATTTGTAGGCCAGGAACTCTCTGTCGCACCACAAACTTTGCATTAATGCAAGCAGTAACATCAATTTGTCTTAGGTAAAGTACATAGTTCACACATAGGCCACACTCCTGCATGTACAGCAAATAAAAAGACACCAATTGGCAGGAAGCCTCTCTTTATCCTTCTGTGGACATACATCTTAATAACTCAACCAAATATATATTTGGTTCTTTATTGTCCATCTTCCTCATCTTCAATAAATGGAACTCCTAACATTACAAATGATGCCAAAAGAGTGAGAAATAAACATTATTCATTCAGCAGAAATTTAATTTTCCCTTTAACACCCAAATTAATTCAATTTTAGCCATTTAACTCATGAGGGTTAGATCAAATCATTGTTTCATGAAGGATGCTAATTTCCTTGATTACTTTCAAAACTCAGTTAATTGAATTTTCATTAATATAACAATCCTGGGGGCGGCCTGCTAGCTCAATAGGTGGAGTGCATACCACTTGTTCAGGCTGAGTCCTGATCACGGTGTCCTGGGTTCGAATCCAACCTCAGACCATATGCTGACCATATCCCCTCTCTCTCCCCTGCCGCTCCTCTCTCTCTTTATACTGTTACGATCAAATAAAGCAGAAATGCCAACAAAAAAGGTTTAAAGGTTTAAAAAGGTTACCAGACAAAACCAGAGCAGTGTTGATAACTGGACAAGAAGAAATCTACGCTGCCTGAAATATTCCTCTCATACGGCCTTTATCAAACTGCACCACTGTGTCAAGCGAGTGGCCAAACCACAGGAGACTGCCAGTGTGCCATTGCTGGATTTCTGACAATTTTATCTTCTACAGCACACTGCCAAGGTATCATGTCTCCTGTCCTTTTTAGCCTCTTCATTTCCTTCATCAGCTCCCTCTCCCTGCCTGCCCTTTCATCCCGCTCATCTCAGCCACTGGATCTTTCATCAAGTTATTTTTATGACCCTTTGATCAGGTAACTGTCTGAAGATTAAGGACGGCAGGACCAAATCAGGGGCAGGTGACTGTGGTAAAGTCACAGATCAAAAAGCTCATTTTGATCTCAACCATGACTTTAGCCACCGAGTCTGAATTATGCACATTAAAAAGGTCAACTAAAGTGACATCGTTGCTAATTTGAAATTTGCAATAGCTGCCATGTAAATGAATCAGTGGTCTGTGATGAAAAAGGAGGGGCATTTACTCCCTGTTATAAAAGGTGGCAGCCGTGGCCTAAAGGTGAGAGAAACAGGCTTGTGACTGGAAGGTTGCCGGTGCCCTTGTGCAAGGCACTTAACCTACAACCACTGCGGTGAAGCTGCTCAGTTAGCAGCAGTGCAGACTGTGGTTGTGCTGGGCAGCTCCCAGGTGTGAATGTGGGGAACTATGTGTGGTGCTGCTGAAAAAGAGCTTATATACGTGCTCAGCATACTACCCTGGGAAAATACAGGAGTAAAAAAGTGGGAAAAGCGGGCCCTCTGATGTTTGGCCTCCACTCAATATGTCAGCTGAAATTCAACACCACTGGTCACATTACTATTCATCATGTGGAAAGTTAATGTGGTGGAACCTATTGCAGCCACAGGAAAAGAGATAATTATTCTTCTCACACACACATACACACACACACACACATACACTTGTAAGCGCTTCATTACAAAAGTGTGAGGCAAGGAAACAGTGAGAAAAAGGCAGGATGAAATAGATCGGTGAGTGAGAAAGCAGGGTAGGGCTGTGACCTAAAAAGTGCGTTCAAACCCCTGCAGTAGCAATAATCTTGAAAACACTCTGTAATAATAGGCTATTGTTGCAGTATCTAACCAAATGGACTAAACTCATGCTTGCTTCCACAATGGCACTTTTGTCTGTGCACAGGTGAATCAGTAAAAGATGCTCATTATGATCAGCATCACAATAAAGCAGCATCCTGCAAAACACTCATCTGATTACCACAAGAACGAAGGCACCACAGATGAGAATGCCAAGTTGTCATAGAGGGTGGTCTTGCATCAACATGCCTCCCAGTGCAGTAGTCGCTAATTAGAGAGCTCAAACAAAGAGAGAGAGAGACAGAGAGAGAGAGAGAGACAGAGAGAGAGAGAGCAACAAACAGAGAGATGGAGAGGGAGTGCAGCAAGAGTGAGAGTGCAAGAGAGGTAAGGAAAGTGACACAGGGAGGGAAAGGGAGTGAATATGCATAAGATACAGAGCTCTTCCTACAGTATACCGAGTGGTTTGGTATTGCCATAGACAATGGCAGAGTACAAAAAATATATTACGTAACTCAGGGACTTACTAAGTCCTTGGATCGAGTAACAAATGACTTGACCCCCACACACACACACACACACACCTTGACACTCAGCGACTAATTGGTTTACATTTAGTGTATTTCTTTCTGTCTCAGGAGCAGAAGCAAACATTAAGCGTCATATAAATGTGTTGCTGCTCCTGTGTGTGTGTGTGTGTGTGTGTGTGTGTGTGTGTGTGTGTGTGTGTGTGTATATGTGGGAAAGGGAGAGTAGGAAATGGGCTGGCCAGAGGGGTCTTGCCCTCCCATTGTGCATACTTCCTGGCTCTCTGATAGCATACAGGAAGAAAGCCAAACAATCCAGATCAAGGGGAAACACAAGTGACACATTACTGGGGAGGAGATCACAGCGTCTGTTTACACCTGGATGAAGTGTGTGTACATGTGTATGTGTGTGACAGAGTGAATGTACATTCGTGTACGACTTTTTGTGTGTACACACTGGATGCTGCAGGTATCCGCCTTGCCTCTGTCTCAAATGGCAAACACTCCAACCAAACCAACAGGCTATTTCTAAAGCCTCGCTTCCATTGGCTTTACAGGGGCCAGGTGGGACCAGCCATTGAATTAAATGGTTTAGTTTGCGTTCATGTTGACATTTAACATTTATCTTTTAGGCATTCAGTTGATGCTCTTATGCAACATGACTTATAATGAGCATAATGGTAAGGAGGAAAAAGCAGATGCCATAAAAAGCAGGTGATAGTGAGGAGTGCAAGCAATGCAGCAATGAGTCCACCAACAGATTTAAAAGAAAAAAATTAGGAAAAAATGAGGGAAAAGAAATAAGTTGGAGGGAATTTTTTTCCCACCAACCTGGCCAGCTCAACAAAAGCAGAATTTCAAGGACTACACTGACGTTTTTGCATATTTTAAGACAAGGAAGTGATTCAAAAGCATGAGTCTTGCTCAATGTTGAGGAAGTTCTTAGAGGAGAGAGGTGGAACAGATTAATCTTCAGTGTCTCTCTCTTTAACTACTCTTGTGTAGCAGCCATGCCTCTCCTTATCTCGCCCCGTGTCTATCATGCATCTGCTGCCTTATCTGCTGCAATCATTTCTGTCATGTTTGACAATGACGTTAGTGACCCATTACACAGGATAATTACTGTGTCATTACCATTAGAGCAGAGCAGGACACTTCGCAGCAAACAGAACAAAGGTTTGAGACATTTGTGCCATGACATCATGTAGGTGGAGGAAAAAGCACCATGTTTTTGTTCTGTTTCCTTTCTCTCTCCATGTCTCGGCCTCAGGCTCATTCAGTAGGCAACTTAACCAAATTGGTGTTGTATGCTGAGGTGACAAAAGGCACTGCCATTCCTCGTGAGTATCAGCCGATTTCGACCGCAGGTAGTTTCCCCCGGGTCTCAGAACCCGATATGATTCGGAGCCGGAAATGTCTGTGTTTCAACCACATGGAACAGGGTCAACATGTAGGCTAGTTCCGGGGGAAATTATTTACCCCAGAAAAAGTCCCTACTCGGGGTAGGCACTTTCAAATCCCCCAGGAACTCTGATGGGCTGGGGTTTGTAGCGCAACATTTCTGAGTGGTCAAACACACACAGCGTGGCTGCTTCAGCTTGTGTACCACTTCATTCATAAAGCAAGAAATAGTATTGATTTAGGACCAGATTCGGACGAGGGGAGGGCATTTCTCTTTGTTTAATCACATTAAAAGTAAAGTGAGGCTTTTCTGCTGGCTTCCCAACTCATTTGGAAAAAAAGAAAAGAGAAAGGGAGAGATAAATAGCGCGATCGAGCTGAGAGCTCGGGCAACTGAGGGAGAGAGACAGCACGGTGCTTCTGTGAATGAGCAAGCAAGTGAATGAGAGGAATATATATTTCCAATTGTGTCATGGTGGCTACGTCTTAAAATACAAATTAATAACCATCAGGCACTCAATAGATGATTAACTGTGGAAACTCGGGCACACACAGCCGCAGGACTCTGCTTTTTCCCCATTAGACGGGAAAAAGCAGCTCGCCTGAGAAAAACACAAAAAAGTGTCAGCAATCTGTCAACAAAGGACTTAAAACAGGTTAAATAGCCTGATACTTCACGACTGTAAAAAGTCATAGGTTAAACAGCTATCATCGTTTCATACGTCAGGTAATCTGGGTAATCTGGATGGAAAACTGTCTTATGTGGCTAACCACAAATGCAAAAGTATGCCTGCAAAAGCACATATGTCAGCAGATTTCTGCTTCCTTCTAGTGTGTCACATCATCTGGTGAAGAGTAGGCTAATGCTATCAAATGAAAGGTGACGGGATTCATCCCCGAAGAAAAATGGCTTAATCTGTGCTGGCTCTGGTTTGGTCAACTGTCTCTGTGTGGTGATCAATACTGCCCCTCTCATTTCCAGGAGGTCTGTGCAAACCCACTGGTCTGACCAGGACAGAAGGAGGGGTGGGGAAAGAGAGTAGACAGGGAGGGTATTGACAAAGACAAGAGATTATTAACAAAGACTTTGCACCAAGGTTATTTTTTCTTCTCTTTGGTCTAAAGCTAGAGCTCCAGGGTGAAAGGCCAATGGTCACAGCAGCATAATTGAGGCAGACTTATAATAGATAGATAATAACTACAGGTCCTTCCTGGCCTTGTGTAATATGAGTCTCATAATTACCCCCCTATAATTGGGTTTCAGTGTCTTCTGTCTCTGTGGTGAACACTGGTGATGTCATTTTACCCTCAAAGACCACACAGCCTACATAACAGATCCATTTATGACCAGAAGTGGAACTCTTTACATTGCAAGAGCATTTTCTAAATTGCTTGAGGGAACCACTGAGCTGCAAGCCTATTTCAAACTGAACATATCAAAAACAACAACAACAACAACAACAACAAAAGATTCAAACAAAGGCAACAAAGTAATGCAGTTGCCCATCATAAACAGCGAAAATGCGCAACTATTTGGCATATTTCCTGTGAGCTGCATTTGATTCATCATCCTAAACCGGAAGCTCTTAACATAATAACATAACCCGTGTAATCTCCTTTTTCTTTCACCTCTGGAAAATTCCACATTAAAGGTCGATGTACTCCACTGCCGTGTTCCTCATTCCAGGTCGTAGATAGTGATCACCAACATCGCCTTCTCATGAAACTGTAGACTGTCTGAGCAAGGATCAGTGCGTTTTAAGATGCTGACTAGAGATTTCTGAATGCAGAAGTATTTCAAACGGTCAGTATCTACTATTATGGCAGTTATATGGAAGATAAAAAAAAAAATCAGTCATGATAAATTAACCAAGAGAGCATGTGTCAGTCCACCTGACTTTTCTCTGTGTTCTCTCTTTCCACTGTGAGACAGATGAATAATCCTGCTGGAGGGCAAAAGGTGCTTAGCCTGAAAAACACCTGGGTCAGTGTGTGTGTGTGTGCGTATGTGTGTGTGCGTGTGTGTGTGTGAGTGAGTGAGAGAGATAGAGAGAGAGAGTGGGAGAGAGAGTGTGTGGCCATGCATGTAAACACCCCTACATGTACCTTTGTGTAACTGTAAAACATAAACCCTGGCTAAGAAAAAAGGCCACAGGCAAAAGCTCTGAATAATAATCAGCAGACCAAATGCTGCGTGGGTTTGGGTAAATGACAAACCTGGCATTTAAAGAGCACGGCGGCACAATAACGATCAGGTTGAATGAAAAAAATGAGGAAGTTAAGTTACAAGGAAGATGACTGTTTTCTTTGCACTGAGGAAACCTCAATCTAGATCAGCTAACAGAACATATTCATACTGAGGAAAATGACTAATCAACGGCTGCCAATTCAATTTGAAATAATAATTTTTATTATGTGCTCGTCTAAGCCTAATTACACAGATATAGGCTGCTAATTCTGTATCTTGGCCAGTGGACTTAGGTTATGCAACCACTTGGGTTTATGTTTGATTATTTCCAGCTCAAGAGCTAATGTTATGTGGACGCTTTGGAGTGAGCTAACATATGATGAGGCGTCCATGTTTGCTGACTAGCACACACTTTCGACTGATGACAAATTCCAGCAACATCATCCTGAAACCTGCACCATTTGCAAAAAGCAAACACAGTGGAAACATTTTTTAAGCACTGAGGACCTTCACTGTGCCCATCATACATTTTAACAGTTCAATTTCCATCGTAGTCTTTGTGGAGGGGTAAAATACAGGAGAAGAGGTTATTCAGGTTCAAGACCTGTGTGTAGTCTCTGCAGTGGACACGGCCAAAACTTAAAAGTGCATACATAGGATTATATAGACCAAAGTTACACACATCGTCACACAAACATTATGTCTGCCCGGCTGCTCAGCCAACATTCTCTCCCTGCCGTTTATAAGATATCTTGATGGACCTTGAACCATCACTGATTAAGCGTATTTAACCCGCCTTAACATTTACCAAACTCCCAGAAACCAGAGTCACGTCCTGCCAAAATCCCCCTGTCCCTTCCATATCATAACAGGATGCTCTCCCCTTAGGGAAAGAAAATCACCATCTTGTTTTTATTCTGGAGGCGTACTACATGATTCTGTAAAGACACAAATAATTCATGCAGAGGATATTTATGTAATTAGTTATGAGGGGTTGAAGCTCTTAAGGCTGAAACCCTATTGTTTTGCTTTGGTATATTATTATTTCTTTCTAACCCAAATTCCTGTAAGATGATGAATGGCAGAAACACAAATTTTTGCACATTAATTGGAAATTGTGCGCAAATGCTGCCCAAGAAATTTGACCCCAATCAGCCAGATGGGGGCACTATAATTAAAAGTCAAACTTTGAAAATTCATAAATCCTATGGTACAAGTCCAATTTATACGAAACTTGGTACAGACAACCATCAGTCCTCACTCTTCAAATCTGCCTCAAGATGCCATAAACTATGCCATCTTAGATTTTCCACCATTTTGAATTTTTCCTCATGACACTTGCAGGATATGTCCACACAGATACCTAAAAGTTTCATTCAAATCGACCACTAGGGAGCGCTATAAATGCAAAAAAACAAACAAACAAAAAAAACAATGGGAGTTGCATAACACAAATCAGACTATGAACCAGTTGTTTGTCCAGTCATTACAAAACTGGCAGCGTGTATCCTCGTCAGCACCTGAACCAGACCCTTAAAGTTATTATTCAAGAAGCTGCTGAAGCTTTTTCAACTTCTAATGGTCTTTGTTGGCTTGAACCCTGGAATTACCACTTGCAGAGCTATTTATCACTTGATTCTTGGGTAACTTCCAATACATCAGTGTGTATAGTTCAGCTGTATGAACACAACACATGAGAACAACAGCACCCACTGATACAACATGAATGTTACTAGAAAAGGCATACGACTACTGATTAAACAAAGACTTGCATTTTTTTTTATTACCAATGAGTACCGTTGCTGGCAGAGCACAAAAGTCAAGGTAAACATGCGGGTTTATGGCACGGAAATTTCTCCACAACAGCAAAAATCACATTGAATTTCCATTTCTTGGGTGGCCTCCTCAAAACTGATATACAGATTTTGATTTCAGTATGAATGGCAATAAATGCATGCATGTTTTTCTATACAATTTTGATCTTGGGCACTTGAATAAATGAATAAATTGGGCAATAAAAAATGACAAAGATTACAACTGGCCAGAGAAGGTTGGCAGCATCTCTGTTGTTTGCCACCCAGCTCTTTCAACAGAGAACAGGGTAAAACATCTGAGTGCCACGTCACTGTTCTGCTTCTTATACATGAGCACATTGTCCAAACACACTTTTGATTTTATGCATTAGGGTTAGAGTCATCAGACACACTGAGGTCTTAGGTTACTGTGCAAGTGTTTGTTTTGATGGGTGGGTATTCACATTTGTGCTGAAACTCTACCATGACTCATCAATTCATGGAGTGACAGAAAATTAATGTAGGATAAAGAAAAAAAATCATTCACAACTGATTAATCATGTTATGTGTTTATCATGCAAAAATATCAAACAGTTGGTGGTTACAGCTGCAATTTTCTGCTTGTTTTTCTCCATTTCAATTGCTATAAAAACAATGCTGGTATTACTTTGTGCTCTGGTAACTTGTGAGAGACATTTGTCACTATTTTTAACATTTTTATCTCTCAATTGAAAAAAGAAAAATGTTGCAGCCCCAATTCAAATGAGTTTAATATGAATTTGTGTACATGTTAAATTAGCAAAAAGTGTGTGTGTGTGTGTGTGTGTGTGTGTGTGTGTGTGTGTGTGTGTGAATGTGTGTGTGTATTTCCCTAGACAATCTGAAGCACAAAAGAAAACTTTTAAAATCTTTCTCTAAATAGAAAAGCTCCATA
>OMLB01015959.1:0-10758 GCA_900302555.1 Myripristis jacobus | reverse complement strand
AATGAGTGTTTAGCCTCAATTGGCACCAAATGTGTAGGAAGCATGTGATTTATTGGTGAGTCAGGCCAATGATGAGAACCCATCAAGTTTCATGTTTATTTATTCCACATTATGGTCACTTGAGTCTAAAAGGTCCTCAGTTTTACATAGTGCACCTTTAACAATAAATGACAAAAAAGTCCAATGAATAAATGCATTGGATTTTTGCATCCGATTTAGCAAATCTGCCTTTCTCGCCCTTACTGATCCAATTGATTTACACATTTGAATGATTCCTTTTCTCATTTTGTTCTGCCTCAGCATCCTGTTCCAAGACAAAATATGTCAAGTTACAGTGGCTAGTGGAACCTTACTACTTCAGTCAGTTTAGACCAAGCTTAAAGCCAACCAATGGCCAATGTCAACCATCCTATGAAACATAAACTGTAAAATAAACTAGTTGTGGGGCTGATTTTTTCCATTTAAAAGGCTAATATATTTATGCCTGCTAGGATAATTTAGCCCTGACTTCATTTTCACCTCCCGTGGGATTTTCGCTCAAGGTCCCCATGTCTTTAACTACGGTCCGAGACTCCAAAAGGGTCACAGGACATCTTCTGTTGGGATCCTGTGTGACCAGAATAACTGTGTCTTTTAATGAGGGGATCTACGTTTTGACACTGAGGTTCCAGTCCAGATAAGAAGAGGAACTTTGGCATTAGGTTACCATCTCCAGATCTGCTCATCTTCATAATCCTCTTTCTTTAATTCAGCCCTTTAGCTATGTTAAACACTCCAGCCCTCGGCAAGGTAGACTGGGTCAAGTGATTCTGAAGGTGAAACAGGGCTGCCTGCTTGTCTAACCAAATCCTGTGTCTTTATTCAAGCCGCTGTTAGGGTGAGAGTTTTGTTAAAGCCTTTGAGGAGTTTTTAGCGCTTCTGCACATTCTTGCATAACTCCTTTCAAAGTTGGGTTTCTTTGACATATTTTTTGTGAAAGAGAGAAAAGTAAACCTACAACCTGAAGCCCCCTGTGTAAAACACACTTGCTGCCAGACAGGTGGATTTAATCTAGTGCTTCTCAACTAGGCAGAACGGTGTTTGTTTTCCAGGTGTGCTTCTCTCCCCCTCTCTTTTCTCTCTATCTAATCTGATAGCATTTGTGATCCTGGGCCAGACAGAAAACAACTGTTACCCACAGCCACTTAGAATAACAAGCAGCCTTGGCAGGCCTGCAAGGCCGAAGCACGATTCCTGAAGCATGAAATACACTTGGCATCTTGAGTGGATTGTGATTCTGACTGGAGCACAGAGTGGTCCCATACTGTAGGCTGCGTTGCAGGATGCCAAAAAAAGAGCCCCGAAAGACTTCATACCTGGGTAAGCACCAAATGAAAAACACTTCATGACACTGACTTCACTTTTGCTTCAGTTCAGAAACGGATGTTGCAGCGGTTGTAGAAGAAATCATTGAGCATATGAAGAAATTCATAACAAAATGCTGCAGTTCCACTTTGTGAAAAAGATATACTCCCTGATTTTTTAAATATTTAAAAAACAGGAAATTATCATATTGTCTACAGTGTTGCTGTTTTTTGAAGAAAGACCTTATTTTGCATATAAGCACAGTTATAATAATTTTAGTTAATGATATAAATTGTTTGTAAGAGAAGGTGCTGTGCCATTTTTCACTTGTCACAATCCTATCCATAACTGCAAGGAATATTTCTGCAAATACACCTTCCCAGAAAATCCCACTTTTTCAGGTTACACAGCTAGAATGAAAACTGCCTGGCAGAAACAGAAAACTAGTATCAGGATCAGATTTGAGGATGCATGCTTTTGGGTCTGTGCTTCATACAAAGGTAAAGTCACTAAGTTGGCAGGCAGCAGCTCCACTGTTGCCAACTTGGCAACTTTGACTTTTCAGACCCTCCGGTGACTTTATTTCTCAAAGCAACCAGTGATAAATCTATCTATATTTTCAGAACATGGGGAACAATGTCAGTGCGTCAACTCTGAAAAACATCTGATGATAGATCTGTAAAGTCTGAAGCCGACTTACTCGTCTAATCCGGGGAGGTCTGATAAAAGCCAGGGGCTGCAGCATCTATATTCATACGCATTTTAGGGAAATGACATCATTTGGCCACTTTTTGAGCAGCTCATAAGTATTTTCCTTGGAGGAGAGTTGGCAACATTGGCAGGGGCAGTGATTCATGTTTTGCCTCTACAACAGCAGTGTCTTTCAAACTATTACAGGCCTTGGGCTTTTTTCTAGTGATTCCCCAAATGGCAGGAGTATTAGTGCACCATAATGAACTAGAATTCATGGGAGAGACTACATTTAGTCAATGTGAATCCTTGAAGGAAAAATAAGGAAAATTCTATCCTTGGATACAGCCTGCAGGACTCCAGATTTGGTAAGTAACAACCAGGATGACATCATCATCATATTGTTCATGTAAAGAGGACAAATGAGTGAGTTTAGCTGGAACTAGTGGTGGCATCTGGCCTATCCTTCACTCTGTGTTCACATTTATGAAACAGGAGCTCGTTAATATTCCCCTCTCATTATTTTCAGACAGTGAAACTCCCCCTGGAACCATCACATATAATCTCATACTAACAAGATGTAGAGAGATAGGGGGAAGAAAGACAGCTTACTTGTGGCTGGTGTTTCTATGTATATGCGTGTCCATGTGTCTGTGTGCATCTCATGTTTGTGGGTCTGTTTGCTTCTGTGCAGTGTACGTGTATTTCTGTATGTGCACTGCAAGTGTGTGTGTGTGTGTGTGTGTGTCCAACAGAGAGACTAATTAAAAGGCAGAGAATATGCATGAAACAGCACACGCAGTTTAAAGATGCATTATCAAAAAGACTGTCGGGCCTCTGAACATGCAGTTAGAAATATTCAACCCCTGGCAGAGCGGAGGAGAAAAAAAAAAAAGAGGAAAGTCTATGGACTCGTGGCAGAAAAAATTCATAAAGTTCATGAGTCTGTTTGCACTAGTCCTATTTCTTTGCGGTGTAACTATATCCAAGACAACAACAGCAGCAGGGGAGGAAGTAGCATCAGGAAGAGGGAGGGGCCTGCCAGATGATTGGCGGCCCCTCTTAGAGATTCCTGGTTGATCTCCTCTTGGCTGGGCTGGCCGTGGGAGGACACCGTGGCCTCTGAATGGCTGTTGCGGTTGGAGCACATGTCATAGAGGTTTCCAGAGAATTGCATTTTCTTGGATTCCTGGCGGAGAGACTCCCAGACGGCTGCCGCTTCGTCTGGACAGCCGGCCATGACCACGTTGGCGCAGTCATGGAACTCATCCCACGACCTGCAGAGACAAAGAGCAGCAGGAGATGAGGACAACTCAAGGACTAGACTGGCTGGTCGGTCAGCGATGAATGAAAACAGAGCATTTTGAATAGATGTATATCTTCATGAAACAGTTATAGTTGATGGGAGGGGTGATCATTCAAATCAATTCAATCATTCTGTTTCTGCATGACATTGCTATTAAAGATACTTTCTTTTCCTGGAAGTATAAGTAATGGGATTTTGTAAATTGTTGGAATTTTGTGTTTAAGGTATTTTAAGCAAAAAGCAAAAGAGAGAGCTAAGTGAGAACTATTTAGACTCAACTGGCAAACAAAAACTATGGAAGTGTGAAATTTGATGGTTGAGTTTTCATCATCAGGCCTATACATGCTTATTTCTTTATTTTCATTTTGTCTTTCTTTCTTTCTTTTTTATTTACTTATTTACTCGTGTGTGTGTGTGTGTGTGTGTGTGTGCTCACTTCAATCAACCCTCTGTAATTTTACATGGCACACCTGTAAAAAGTGTATATTTTGGCATGGTAACCTGGCTAACAAGCTGAAAAAGTCATTTTTCATTTCATTTTGAAAATGAGAAAATAAGACTTTGAAGCAGCTCTAAAGGTAAATGAGTCAGTAAATAATATACAGTTAAGTTTAGCTGGAGATGGTTGATGGTCTTTAAAATTTCACAAAATCTGATACAAAAATAATATACTATTTTGAACAAGCAGGTGCTACAGGAAACTGAGGTAATACTGAGTTCTGTTAAAACAAACAAATGCAATCCTGCGGCAGGAGCATTGGCATTTCAACGCCACAAAAAAAAAAAAAAAAAAAGGAGATCAGACTGAGTGAGTGAGTGAACATGGTTACATCCATACAGTGAACTGTGCAAGAAGTTAAAGAAAATTGTTGATTTAAAACTATTAACTAAAAAGTGCATCACAGCCAACAAAAGGAACATCAAGGACACACAGAAGGAGGCAAGGCAACAACTGCCACTGCGCTCTCCCAAAGCGGGACAGCCGGAGGAGTCGCACTCTGGCATCGTTCCAGATGGAGATGTTTTCAGCCAAGTTTCATCAATAAAAATGAAAGACTTGACATAAGAGATGAACTCTGGAGTTTACACACACTCAATGCTAGAAGCACATTACACTATCAAATGCTGCTGGACATCTCTCTTTTGGTACCATGGCAATGGTCCAATGGGAAATTATTCAGAAACCCCAATAGTTCGAAAAATGTCCCACTGGACCGAAAGCTCATTAGTCCGATGACCTGTTATCTCGGAAACAAATGCCCATTCATCTGAAAACTTACACTCTGGAGTTGTTGGAGTTTGGTGACTGTCAGTGTTACGCCAAGTTTTGCATCCCTGCCAAGAAAGGCATCCACCTGTTAACCTTAATCTCAAGCTGAGGAGCCCTCTGCCTAAATATTTTTGACTACTGGGGCTTCAGAATAATGGATGTTCATTTTTGAGATAACGGGCCATCTAATAGGCTTTCTGTCATTTTTTTCTGACTGTTGGGATTTCCAAATAATGGGCATGCAGACCAATGGGCAGTCTCTTCATATTTGCCAAGCTAACGAACCCTATCTTGCATCAAAAAACAAACAAACAAACAAACAAAAAATAAACAACAACAACAGTGCACACACTTTCTGCAATCTAATTGGCCAGTGTGACACATCAGCTGTAGTGTGCACCCTGGTGCACTAAAAGAGCAACAATAAAAATACAAAACATGTTTGAAAATGATGTGGGTGTCCAAAATGTATCAGGTGTATCAGGTGGTCAGGACATGATGTGATGTTTTCACATAAGTCTCACCTACTTATCTGGGATGTCTGGAATGCCTACAGTAAACTGTATGTAGGAGTGTGGTGTGTGTCTGACGAAACACATGCTCTGAGCCAGAGGTAAATTGTCGAGTGACATACAAACAGTTAAGAACAAACTCATGGCATGTGTAAAGGTGGATACAAAGAACTAAATTTGTTTGTGAATTGCTGGACAAATAAGGTCCAATGTGTGCAAAGTAAGTGCGAACACAGGATATGCATCATTTTAATGGCCAGTTTACACAGGATAAGAAATAATCAGTCTCCAAAATTACAGAGATGTTTTCACACCAAAAAAATGCATCATGCAACAACGACAGCAGCCTGGATGCAAAAGCAAAAAGTCACAACTGGACCAGGGTCTAGACATTGGGACCAATGTGTCTGTGTGTGTTTTGTTTATGCAATATTGAATCTTACAATCTAGTTTAATATTTAGTTCACATTTAGATTATTGGGCCACACACTGTGGCATGTGGCAAAGTTTAAACCAGAACAAAACAACAGTACACCAGCAAATGACCAGGGTAGATTTAAACAGAGGCAACATTACTGATAAAGGCACTCAGTTTAAACACTATCCTTGGTTTATCTATCTATAGCAATATATGAATTTAAACATGGATGGATGGTTTATTTTGCCAGGTACTTACAGGGACTTCTATTATTTATAATGCGTTTTTGTTTTTGTTTTGTTTCTTCACTTTCAAACAAAACCTGGAATTCATCCAACCAGGCACAACATTACCTAAATTGGAAAACCTTTTGTTCCTTTCCAGAGTTTTCCATCTTCCTGTTGTTTTTTAGGGATTCCTTGAATATTACAAATAGTCTGGCCATATGTCCTGCTCTCACAAGTAGATACTTCTCAAACTCTTTAACTCTTAAACAGGTAGGACTAGAAATTGTGTTGTAAAAAATATTGCCACACTTATTTTTAAAATATATTGCATATTGTATATTTTGGATTTTATGAGTTGTATCTCCCAGGACACATTCCTCTAGTAAGGTGTAAAAATAGTCAAAATATAAAACCTTTAAATATTTTATTTAATGAGGAGAAATGATACATTCTTGTTTTCCCTGGTCATTTACATCAAACATACTAGTATTTAAACTGATTTCATCGTTTCTGTCAGTGTATAGGCCCACCACAACCTTCAGTTCTTCCAGTCCATTTCTGCCGAGAGAATAGCGACAGCATAAAAAGTAAAGTAAAAAACAAAACTAAAACCATTTTTTAAAATGTTATTTTTAAAACATGTTTTGTAAATGTAAATTTGTAATGGACATCATTGGGCCATTTTTTCTTCAGTTAGTTAGTTTTATGAATATAAATTGTTGTTTCATTGATTAATCTATAATTACTTACCACATGGTCTGAATATCCTGCACCACTGGCGGCGATTATGCTTTCTGATCAGGCTGACTAAACAATGACAGATAACCTGAGCCATGGAACCTGACCTAGATACTAGTACCAGACAAGACTTTTGATAAATGATAACCTGATTGGGTGAAAACCTTCAGAACTTTCCCCTGCAGGATGTTAAAGAGCTTGTATCTCCTGGTGCCTGTTGCCTGCTTTAAATTCACAGTGCAAATCTCATGATGACACTCTGGAGCTCATAATGCCACTTCTGCAAAAAAAAAATTGGTCTTTTAACCTCTGCTGAACCGCGAGCTTCAGCTGTTTGATATCATCACACCTCTGCTCCACTCTCACTTTTACACAAGTGAAAAAAATCTGCCAGTTGGGTAAAATAATCAACTTGTTCTATGAGCTGTCGAATCAGGTGACATTATGTATGCTGTACATACACCAGGAATGTGCAGCGTACGGAGCATGCAGCGCGGAAAAGCCATTATTTCCAATTGGGCAGACACGGCAATTTCTGCTCACGTTGGCATTCATAAAAAGAACTTTTGCTGTTCGTTAACAATTACTGTAATTGTCCTTGGCTGTCTTTGATACTCCCCGTCTAACTTCTTCTCTTCCATTTCCAGCCATCCATTCCGCTCCTTTCTTTTGCCTCGTCCTCCTGTTACGTCTGTCCTTCACCATTCCTCTGTCTCACACTCTGTCCTCCCAACCTTCGATAAATGCCATAGAAATTAAGTAAGAATAATGATGTCATCTATAACTTATATGATTTCTGTGAAGCATCCGGAAGTTCTGCTGTTTAATCAACTGCTGCTGGACCTAATATGCTCAGTGTGGTTTAGGATTCAGCTCAATTTTACCAGGTTCAAATGCAATTTCACTTTTTTTATTTTTTTATTTTTATTTTATTTTATTTTATTTTATTTTATTTTATTTTATTTTATTATTTATTTTCAGAATAAGAAGGCTGCAAAATGCATAATATAATGCAAACCAATGTTGCAGCCACTGGAAAGAAAATCAATCACTTACTGTGGACCAGGATTTTTCCTGGTGTTGTGCCAAAATTTTCCATCCCTCAAGGAAACTATGTGTGAAATCCACTCACTAAATGAAAATTAGACACATATATAAGCTGAGAAGCTCCCTACATAATCAGTGGATTCTTGTAATTTGAGACAGTAAACACAGATACAAAGTTTGACACAACACCAGAGAGTGTTTAGAACAGCAAATGAAAAAAAAAATGGTGATACAGAACAGCAAAACTGAAATTAAGTTATACAAAGGTGTCTGATGATTATTGCTTTCACTTTCAAGCAAACAACAGCCAGTACTTGCTGATGTGAAGTATGTGTGTATCATCAAAACTCATCCTCTGACCTCTTAAGTGTTACAACAACGAAAAGAAAGAAAGTCATCATCATGCAACTTGCAGCTGCAGAGCAAAGAGACAGAAAGCAATGGAAAAGAGGAGCTAGGGAAAGCCAGCCTGACTCGGATATGGTAACTCTTACTGAGAGCTTACCTGCAGATGAGAATCATGATTCAGTGAAACATGGCATAAAAAACTTTACTCCATTTTCAAATTTTCAAGCTGCACATCCAAACATTGAGTCCATCTGACTGTAATAGGCTGCTAATTTTGCTTTCATCATGAATGTGTTGGCTAAGTTGTCCCCGAGGAAACGCTGGGTTTAGCTGAGTGCTAACTAGATGAAAGCGGCGGGGCTGGGGAGAGCGTGGGCTGAGTAAGGAGGCAGGAGCAGATGGCTCTCCTCAACATCTGCCTGCTGCTCAAGTCCCTGTCAGTGCCACTGCAGGCAGCATGCACCGCTAACACTGCCATCACCCATGTTGGAGATGTTCACATGCCACAACTACCACTGACTGCATTCATCCCCTTATATCCTTAATCAGTGCTTTCACCCTTATCCTAACCTTAAAGAGACAGTTTGGATTTAGTGACAAATATGGGCATGATAAGGTGATCAGAGTTTTGGAAGCATTTGTGATTGGCTGACAAATATTAAACACAATAGACATATTCAAGAATCTGCAGAAATTATAAATCCCCTTAAATGTTAGTGAAAGCCTTTCACAAGCATTTAAACACAGACGTTTTGCAGTCAATTCAGCAGCATTGACCTGCCGGTTAAACCTATCATTTTAATAATTATTAGTGCAGTTTTCTTGTAATTTTTTTTTTTTTTGTTGTCAAAAAAGTAAATTTGTGTGACCCAGCGTCAATAATCGGACATAATTTGTCCAAAGTCTGCAAACTGAGGATCTGTTCTCAGCTTTCATGGTAGCCAGTTATGAAAAAACAGGAAAACTTAAAATATCATGTAGCACAAGCCATTAAAACAATATACCCTCATTTACAAGCAGGACACGACAAATCACAAGACGTCCTCTGGTAATACCAGCACTGTCCCGAGAAGTGGGGGTCCGGGGCCCTTCTCCAGGGAAAAAGCATCAAAACACGGGACTATCCTTTGAAAGTGGGAACGTCTGGTCACCCTGTGATATGATTTATGATATGAACACATAAAGTCACAGCCTTTTTCTTCATGTAATCCTATGGGAAGCAGCTGCTCCTAAAAATGTGCCCAGCAAAGTGTGACACGGCAGTTTTAGAAGCTGAAAAGAGCTGAAATTATTCAGAAAAAGCACTAGTGAAGCAGCTGTTTTTTTTTTGTTGTTGTTGTTTTTTTTCCCAATCAACCAGACAATCAGAATGAAAAATGTCAGGAAGAGCCAACATGACATTGTCAGTGTAAACAAACAACATGGAGATGACCATGAGTTGTATGCCATGTCCACTAAAAGATACGACTCTGACCACACACGGGCAGGAAGAAATGAACTGAGAGGTCCAAGACTAATTCATGTTTGCAAACTGGTCTCAGCTGAACCAAGTACACAGTGCATAGGCTGCATCACCTGACCCACCGGCACAGAAAGTGTCTTGGAAGCGCTTTTCCTTTCTTTTTTTATTTAAATGAAACGTGTTAACATCCTTATTTACTCATGTACATTATCTCCAGCAGAGGAATTATTCATTCATTCATTTTCCAAATCGCTTGTCCTCATAAGGGTCGCAGGGGGTGCTGAATCCTATCCCAGAGGGGGTTGCTTGTTTCAGTTTATTTATTTAGTTTGTTTTTTATTTATTTACTTTTATAATATGGGTGGTATTTTTTAGGGGCAAGATTTAAGAAGCTCAGGACAGGTTTTACAATACAAACCAAATGCAATACAATACAAACCAAGTATACAAATTTGGCCCTCAGAGGTAAGTAAGTAAGTAAGTAAGTAAGTAAGTATGTAAGTAAGTAAAATAAAAGAGCACGCTCACTAAAGGCCTTTGCACACAAAGTCCGGATTTTTCATCCGAAACTGTGCATCAAAAAATAAAAACGACCGATCACGTTTGCACACCAGTTCCGACACTTTCGTCTGTCGTCAAAGATTTCAGAACAGGTTTGATTTTCTGTGTTTTTCCACCACAAGCTTTATAAACTGATGGAACAATTTAATAGACTGTCAACACTGCGCACACCAACTGGGCACTGAGGCAGCTCAGCCATTACACACGGCTGGAGCTGCAGGGAAACACTGAGACTGTCAGCTCTGCAGGAAACTGTGATAAACAGACTGATCCCAGAGCAGCTGGGACAGGATCTGGACTGTATGTTGCAGCGTTTTGAGGCTGGGTCCTGAGGATCTCTGGATCCAGTTGAAAGGCTGATTACCATAGAAACTGAAATGAACCCATTCAGTGTCTGTGGTGATCCTGTCGTGTGTAGTTTTCCCATGGCACAGTTTGGATCGCCTGTCAACCTCCTTGCTGCTCTTGACACAAAGAAGGTTAAATGGAACCAGTGTTTTCTTTTTGTCTCATATTGCAAATTTCATAATGAATAGAGTCATAATGAAAATACAGCCTTTAGTCTCTCTCTGAGTACTTGGTAAACATCATCTCCTCCTACGGTGACTCTGCAGTGTGTGTGTATGTGTGTGTGTGTGTTTGGCCCATGTCCAGGGCCTGAACACTCCAGTGGTTCACCTCTGACAGAATGGCTGCTGGAAAGAGGGTGTGTGTGAGTGTGTGTGTGTGTGTGTGTGTGTGTGTGTGTGTGTGTGTGCCTCCCTCTCTGTCCTGCTGCACTGTGGGCTTTCCAGCCGCCCCTCTCTGGGCCCCCTTCCCCCCTGAAGCCCTCCCA
>OMLB01015958.1:0-13578 GCA_900302555.1 Myripristis jacobus | reverse complement strand
AGTTTATATTCAGTTAACATTGTTCAGTAACCTTAACGTTAGCAAACATGAGCCAGCTAAACCAAGTTTAGCACCATTGTTAGCAAGCTAGCTAGGCGAGAGCATAACGTTCGAAGTTTATTGAAAAGGCATCAAAATACATTTCGGCTAACATGGGACTACATTGGACATGGGATTACATGGGACTAATGAGAAATTGCAACGTATCGAACGGTTCACTCCGCTCAAAATACGAGATAAAATCAATATTCGAGGGAAAATAAATGTCACTGTGGGCGCTGCCATGTTGAATCTGCTCCGTAAATAACGAGCTCGATCTACATCGAAAAGCTCCGAGTCTTGAAATTCCGACTCCTTCGGATGTTCCAGTGCTATATTCCGTGTAGGAGGTCGGTGTTTTGGTTCAATGTACAAAGGAACGCGGCATTATGCCTGTTAGCCAAACTGTATTTTGATGCCTTTTCAATAAATTGCGAGCGTTATGCTCTCGCCTAGCTAGCTTGCTAACGATGGTGCTAGCCAACGTTAACGTTGGCGCTGTAAACTTGGTTGAGCTGGCTCATGTTTGCTAACGTTAAGGTTGCTGAACAGTGTTAACTGAATATAAACTAGCCGAAGAAACATTAGCTTTGTGGGGGCGTCCATGTTTGTTTCCACTACTTCCAACCAAATACAATGGAACACAACACATTTTTTTTTTTTTTTTAGTTCCAACTTCGTTTTTTTTACCCAAAGGAACGCGGCACTAAATACACAAGAACTAATAAGCTAACAAGACACACCTGGGGAAGGGGCTGGAGCACAAGACAGGAGAACACAGAGGATAGGCTGAGGGAAACACTGGGAGGGATGAAAACAACTAGAATAAATAGACAGACTCAGGGCAGGTGTGGAACTAGGAGGGCCAAGCAAGACACAGGTGAAGACACTGATTGGAACGGGGCAGAGGAAAAACACATGAAACACACAACCAGGACAAACGATACTTTTACAGGACGTGTCAGTCTGGGAGTCCAAACGAAACGACTGAATTAGCCCATTTGATACCTGCAGTCACAGACAGACATATGCATAACAATGTATAAAAAAAAAACACGTAACAAGGAAATTCAACAGACGAATTGCAGCATCCAGGAACAAGACAAAGTTGGCCAAAGGGGCTTGCACAGTGAGCAGTAAAAGAGTTCAAGTGCCTGCAGGCCTCATGTTGTCACTCGTCGTCTTTTTGCCGCAAAAGTTCTGTTTCTTACCGTGTAGACTGTCGCCTTTGGGGCAATGTCCAAAGTCCAGTGGAATATAGTGCTGTAGACAATGCATTTTATTACAATTACTGGCTTTTAGGAACTCTCAAATCTTGGTGGATGATAATGACAATTCTCAAGAACAACACTAAATACTTCTTTTCTTTTCTTAAAGATTTTTTTCAGCATTTTATGATAGTCACGGTGGAGAGAGACAGGAGAAACAGGGCAGAAGGAATGGATGACATGTTGTAAAAGGTCTGGGCTGGATTCAAAACCACACCGCTGTGGCTTAGCCTTAATATTACATGGTACGCGCTCTACACAGTGAGCCATCGGAGCCCTTTATTGTTGTTACTATTATTATTTTAGTTGCTGTTGTTGTCGTTTACCGTGTTATTCTAGTGTTACAGAAGCGTTTCATTTTGAATATTACAGAAAAGAGAGAAAATTCACACCAGCTGGAATGTCAAACATTTGCTGCTCTGTATCTCGAAACTGCACTCTATCCAGATAGAGCCTGATAACTCTGCGCTTATCATCTTGAAACTGAATGTAGAACGTCTGCTGGTGAAGGTCGTAAGTCATTCAGCAGAAAATTGAAACGCGTGCAAATTAGAGAAATACTCTTTTTTTTCACCCGGACGGGAAATCTCTGTAGCTTTCAATTTCTGCCATTCTGGTTCAACAAATGATTGCTAAAGCTTCTCTGCTGCCCTATTGAACTGTCTTCATATTTAAGCCTGAATAGTGCTCAGTCATGACGCATGGGGCCTAAGTCATCATACCATCCACCTATGAATAAATCCATCCTACTGTACATCCTTGATACACATCCAGTGTCTGTCTGTGTGTGTGTGTGTGTGTGTGAGGTATGACACTGATCTGCCTCTGCCTGTTTTACAGCTATGCTTGCATAATCCCCATCCTAATCCACTGGCTGTGTGTGTATCTGCGTGTGTATCTACGTATGTGTGTGTGCATTTGCGTCTCTTTATGTGTATGTGTGTGTGTGTGTGTGTGGCATGGTATTTAAGCTTTTGGCTTTCAGAGGCCCCCTGTTTCCCACGCCTTCCACACTGTATGTAATACCATAGATAGCCCTGCAGTCATCCACTTGTCTCCATCAAACCACTCAACACAATGGGCTGGACACAATCGCTCTGTCAATAACCCCCATAACCATTTCAGTCCACAGAATAAGCACAGTGAAAACAGAATAGTTACGGGTAATATTAAATTTAAATGAGAGATGTACAGTGGGTGTGATGACAGGGGAGATGGCTGCTGTACTTGAGATGGAGAGAAGTGAAGAAAGACAAAGAAAATATACTGTGGGGGAGAGGAAGTGAGGAGGCAATAAAAAGAGAAAGCAAGAATTAGGGTAGGACAGCAAGAAAGAAAAAAGAAAGAAAGAAAGACAAAGGGGAACAGATAATGAATAAAAAACAGTTCTGCTATGTGTTAAGGGAGCGGTGTTCAACACTGAATAGAGAGAGGAGTAAGAGGTTGATGAGTGGGACCCTCAGCAATGATAATCCCATTAGGACTGCACTGCCTGCTAAGCTCTTGACTCTAATGAGTGATGTGTGTGTATGTGTGTGTGTGTGTGTGTGTGTGCGTATGTCACATGTGCCTGAGTGTACAGAGTGTGTGCGTACAGGACTCCTTCTCTGGCCATCCTAATTATCAGATGTGACTCACGTGAGGGTAATTACAGCATCTGAAACAGTGGGATACGAGTGACCCAGATATCTACATGGACGAACACACACACACACACACACACACACACTTGCTCTTCCTTTCTCTGGCTCTATTGCACATACACACCTCACACAGACTGGGAGAAAGACAAGAGAGAAAGGGAGCGGGAGAGAGAGAGAGTCAGGGGGAGAACAATGTTTCCCTCAGACTGAATTAGAGAGAGTAGAGAGATTTGGGAGGAGCTGTCGGGAGAGGCTCTGTCAGCCGGCTTCAAGCTCAGCCCCTCTTCCTAGTAAGAACTAATCTGGCTGCTCTCTGTTCTCTGTCATATCTGGCCATGGCTCTACAGCACTGTGGTCCGCTTCCACAGGCAGGGATTAAGCTCGGCTACCCGAGACTAAATTCTCTATTGAAGAATCATCTAGGTGTAATCCCTGTGTGAAGCCAGCCCTGTATGGTACAGCACATTATATCTCTCACAATGGCTATTATACACAGTGGGCTGCACACACTGGAAGGTACAGGATACAACCATTTGGATGTTTTGCCGTCTATTTGGAGCGGGGTGGGGCCTCAGGGCTGCGTTAAATTGTTACGTAAAATGGAATAAAGTGGAATCGGTTCACTTGAGGTGGCCTCATGGGAACATATCAAATAACTGGAAGGGCTGACAGCATATTTTTCACCTCAGTGATTAAGATATTAAATGTTTAATACATCCTGTCTCATATATTTTTTAAACGAGCTCTTCTCACAGCTTTTCATATCTTGCATTAGCAAACTAACACTATTCTATTCTATCCTATTGAGTCCCGTTGTTTGCTTGTTTTCCTCTGTTATATGTCGTATTCTGTTTTCTTCTATATTGTTCTTGCTATTCTATTCTGCTATATTCTATCACGTTTTGCACTGTTTGGTTCTCTCCGTTTTCTGTTGTATGCTATTCTACTGTCTTGTTTTCTTCTCTTTTCCTCTATTGTATGGTATTGTATTATTCTATTTTACTCTACGCAGTCTTGTTGTTTTCTTCTTTTTACTTGTTGTCCTCTATTATATATGATGCCGTATTAAGACCTTTGTAGGGAGAAAAAAAGTTTATGAGAAATAGCTCACATATTTATGAAAAAACTCAAACATTCTGAGATTATAAACTTACAAATATATGAGAAAATATTTACATTTTTCATTTATTATAAGCATCCGGACTTTGAAGAGACATTGCCGTGACTTGGGCCTATTCAGAAGAAAACAATATTGCGATTCTGTGCTAAAATCACGAGTGTTTCCTTTTTAAAATGTGATGTCATGAGGTCAGCAACTGCCGGCCTGACACACGGCAAGCAGCAGCAGCTGCAGTGTGTGGCTGATCCGGCCTTGCAAAGAAATAATAATAACAATCATAATAAAAAAAAATGTTTTTCTGAGTTATTTCTTGTAAATTTGTGATTTTAGTCTCAGTATTTTAATTTTTTTTCTCATATATTCATGATTTTTTTTCTCATGAATTTACAACTTTAATTTTGGAAATTAAACTTTTTTTTCTACCTCAACCTTTCTTTTCTATTCTATTGTGCCCTGATGTTTTTTATGCTTTCTAGGTTTCCTCTATTCTATTCTATTCTATTCTATTCAGTCCTGTTGTTTCTTCTGTATTCTTGTATTCCTCTGTAATATCTATTATATAATGCTGTATCCTGTTTTCTTTTTTCTTACATTCTAATCTTTTTTTTCCTGCTCTATTCTCTACCTTTTCTGTTTTGTTCTCTGTTTTTGTCTATTCTATTCTATTCTGTTCCGTTCTGCACCCACATAACACAGACAGGAAACAATCACTACAACTGAACTCCTTCTTTCTGGCACTTGAAACCATATGCCGCTTTACTATCAGTGTTTTCAATGCGTAGGGAAGCATGAGACATTTCTCTAGGCTTGTAACAGTGTGCATAACAGCTCCATTGACATGTCGATTTAAGTGATAAGTGATATAGAGTGAGACCCACTCATTGTGTGCGTCTATGGGGCAGAGCAGGCTACCCTCAGCCCACGCTGTAGTCATTACAGGCTCCCTGTCTCAGCTGCTCCTACGCAGACAGGATGTGTGTGTATGTGTGTGTGTGTGTGTGTGTGTCTTTATACATGATTGACTGGGAGTTTGAGTGAGTTATCTTGATCAAATTCCCAATTACACAGAGGAGCGTCTCCTCAATATCGTTCTCTCTCCGCCTTGCAGCGCGAACACACAGACGTGAAGACGTGTGCATGCACAGGTCGCCCGCACATAAACACAGACACACACACACACACACACACTCATAACCCTGAGGCACCAGGCACTTCATTTCCTATTCCACCCCCTCTCCTCATCCTCGGCACCCTCATATTCCACTCTGGCCTCCCCAGCACCCAACCCACAGTCACTATAGCAACCTCATACAGAGCCACTGACTGGCAACCAGAGGGCTGACTATGTCTGTCAGAGCACCGAGAAACACAAACTCAAACATGTTTACAATCACATAGCGTGTAGTGATGAAGCTCACTAACATACACTTCCACTCATACTCAGCCAGTCCCAATTAATACACCTGGACACATTTCACATGAGCTCACACACACACACACACAGACACATAGACAGACACACAGTATGCGCTTTAGGTCAAGGACATGGTCTTACCTTTGCTCATGGTTCATCCTGGGACATCAAGTTTAAAAGTGGGAGCTGAAATGGAACAGGACAATATTTTTCATGTGATGTTGTGCCATCTGCACCCTTGATCTATCAAAAAATATTGATTGGTTTTCCCAATGTTTTTCTTGGCCAGGAAGAATAATATGTTTGAGAATCTGTCTTGGAGGAGACAGAGAGATAGATGAAGGGGTACCTGCTGAGGGACTAGTGGCTAAAATGGGCCAATCTATACAAATACAGAAACATGCCTGCTGGGTATGCTGCTTTGCTGCCACCTGTAGACCACAACGGGTATTCCAGCTACAGAGAGTCCACTGCTCATAAAAAAAACAGCACATCCCTCTCAATCAAACCTATCGCATTGTGAAAACCAAGTTAAGGTTATCGACTTGTGAAAACTAAATAAGGTCTGTACAGTATCAGGAATTGCAGCAGCCTTGCAGCATTTGCCTGTTCCATATGCAGCCTGATTCCAACTCAATGCCTTTGCTATCATCTCATTTCCTGCAGTCTACATGAGACTCCTACTGAAGCACTTCCCTCTGCTCGGTGTACTAAGTGTATCTGACTACTCTTCCAAATAGTTTCTTGAAATCTTTTTTTTTTTTTCTCTTTTTCTTTGAAGTTTGCTGAAGCAGGGGTATCTTGATACCAAAAATGAGTCACACACAACTGAAACTCCAGCGAGCCTCGGAAAGGAAAGTGCCACTCAGAGCAGCGCGCAGCCTATGTGCAGCCTCTGCATCTTTTAACAAGTCGAAGAGAGTGAGCGAATGCTTTATATTTAGAATGGTGACGCTATGAGAACTTGAGTACTAACATGAGAGGAAAGTTCAGCGATGCGTTGAAGAGCCGCGCGTTCAATAATGTATCAGAGGTAGCGTTTTAAAAACAGCTGGGGATCGCCGCTCTGTCTTGTCCTGTCTGCCTGTCTGTCTCTTTGCATGTCTTTCCACCAGTCTGTCCACTGCGACGGCAGCAGATTTGCGGCTCCTGTGGGGAGCTGATGTTTGGTTAAACTTTCATCCTGTAGACAGTGGCTTCACTCGCTCTTTCTGTCCCAGAGGATGAGTCTCTCTCTCCTTCCCCTTGCTTTCTTTTGCTTTCTCACTCTCTCTGTCCTGCTCTGTGGACATGGCACAGCCTTTTAGCAGCATAAATCATAGACAAATCTGGCCAAGAGCAAATCTGCTTCTGACAGCAAGTGAAGACTGTATGAGTGTGTGTGTGTGTGTGTGTGTGTTAGTGAGGTAAATGTACCTGTTTGGATATCATCACCATGACCTACCTGTATCAATACACTGGTCCACTATGCTGCTTCATCCTTGAGGAATGAAAGAGTAAGAAATCTCCCCAGAATTCTCCTGCAATAATGAGAGACAGAGGGAGAGAGAGAGAGAGAGTAAAGGGGGGTGCAGAGGGAAAGGAGAAAAGGAGGAAAAGGATTAGGAACAGATTTAGCCTTTCAAAACTCAATACTCTTAAAGCCAACTCCAGCTTTAAGAGTGTCTGCTTGCACTTGCCCTCGTATATGCGTCTGTGTGTGCGAGGATGCGTGTGTGTACGTGCGAAAGCATTGTGTGTGGTGTGTGTATGAGTGCGCATTTTTACATTTTATATCCAGTATTCAGAACAAAGCTTCCAATGTGCACCCTGAGTTCAACTCTACTGCAGCTGGAGTTCTTCCAAAAGCAGGTCGGGTCAGATGGGTAGCCCCAGCTCAACTCCTATTCTGGGGGCTTTTAAGGCTTTTAAGGTTTCCATGCTGGCTACTCGCTAGCTGTACGGGCTGTGAGGGGATGAGGAGCTGAAAAGCTGGAGTGGGAAAAGCATCCAGCATCTCAAAATGATAAGTACACACTCTGACAGATCAAAGGGGTTGCATTAGGACACGTGTGCGAATACCTTCACAAAGGCGTGTGAAACGCAGACGCAGAGAAAATGAGAGAGAGAGAGAAAGACATACACACACAGATGTTACTCATCCACGTTTTGTGAGTGCAGCGCACAAGGAACCTAGTGCAATGACCCCTTTGCGTGTCTCCTGAATTGTTCTGTCCTCTATGGAGTGTGCCAGAGTGCAGCAAGGTGTAACAAAATGGAAATCACTCTGTACATGATGGGTCTCGGGATGGATCTTAAAGGAACATGGGCAGTGTTACATTTCTTTTTTTCTTTTTATGAAGTCCATCTTCTGCTGAACTTTGAAGCCTTAGACAAAGTTAATCTAGATCTACTGCAGAGCGGGGATTTGTACAACTTTTCAACAGAGCACACAATTTGAACAAATATGGTGTTAATACAACACATAAGAGGACTTGTTTTAAGCCCTTACCTATGCAGGAGGTTGGGATAAATGACTGCCATAATACCATGAAATGCAATAAAAACAAAGAGGATGCGAGGAGATGCTGTTGATTATGATGATTCTGCCACTGGCAACTGGACCAAGGTGCAGTAACGCAGAGTCACCACTAGTCTGTGCTGTTACACCACTCCTGTATTTGTGCTGCTGACCGACTTACTAAATAAGGGCAGAGACGATGATGGCAGCATATATTATCTGCAGGATCTTTTGATTTAAAGACCATGAGTGACTTAATTATAGATGAAGACGCGGATATGGGTCAGTGCTGGTGCTTTCCTTAGCTTGTAAGCAGTTTTTCCTAGGTCATAATGGCAACATCTTACATGTAATATAGGCAAAAGCCATTCACAAAATCTGTTTTTCTACATCTATAATAATATTATGTAGGCCATACATTTATAGATAGAGCATATAGATTGGTGTGCTCCTCTAGCTTGCATGTATGTGCACTGTGCAGAAAATATGTGCACTGCATGTATGAAAAGTGGTTCACACATTATCTTCAGATAATGACACATTCTTCCCTGTGTTCCTGTCCTCCTGCAACAATCTGACAAAAGCTGGTGAAATCAGCAGGGTAGAGAGGATGGTTATAAGCATCAGTTACCCTCTGTTGCGGGCGCCAGTTTCCCTCTCTATCTTGTTGTTTTCCTGTTGGGTTTCAGTGCTCCCTGGTTGGAAACCACCTTGTTAGAGAGAATGTGCTTCACCTGTGCTGGCCCAGCAGAAGTAATTAAAGCCTCGCCAGCCTTATGCAGGGGAGGAAGAGTTTGGAAAGTAGATCATTTGAAAAGTAGATGGTGGTGCAAGCAACTTCGCTGCGGCTCTTTCACAATAAGCCGGGTGCAAGTTATGTTTATCCTGTTGTAGGTGGACAAGGCATTTGTTTCCTCCCTCATTTTGTGTTTTTAGTTTGTTCGTACAGTTTGTTTGCTGGGATAAATCAAGTGGCACCCATGGTGGAAGTCTTTTAGAAGGCCCTTTTAGCTGCTTTGCATTTCTCAGTGAGGGCTCCCATGGGAGTTCTTCAGAGCCTCTTTTGAATGCATTTTAAGCTGATGGCTGGTTGAATTGACTCTTCATTGAGCATCAGATGTTGATGGCAATTTGAGGGGAATACAACTTTGTTTACTTAGCTTCGACATCACTTTTTAGAGGCTACAGCTGGCGCAGCAAAGGCTTCAAGGCGAGGGGACATATTTTATAGAGACTTTGCTTTCACGTCGCACCCTTTTCACACCATCAAACCAAACTATTTATGCACCAAGCTGGACAGTGCTGGCCCAGATAATTTCTGAAGTCTAACCCTAACCAGGACAGCTCAGTGGAGCTCAGCGCACTTTGGTTTGGCTTCACTCAGCATGTGTGAAAAACTCTTCTTAGGTATCTGTCAAATGGATTCACCATCAAGGGAAGTGGGTAAGGAGGCCATGAGAGTGGGCATCAGACCGGGTATCAGATGACCCTCTTTTAAGCCCTACTTTAAATTTAGTGCCACAATAGCACCGTGCATAAAATTGACATGATTACCTACAAACTTTTTCCGGAGGCAACCCCTCTCCATCGGCACCATTTCTATTGACTATGGGAAAATATAAAAAAAGTGTGGAATATCTTAAGGACATATGCTTAACAGTGGTGGGATTTCCGAGAAAAAGTTGTATTTCAGTGGCAAATACAACTTGTAAACATGTTTACTCTATCGAGGTGTGTGTACCGCACTGATTAAAGTTTGCCCAGAATATTACAGAGGTTACAGCGGGTCAAATTAGCATCGGGGACCTTCAAGGCGGCACGACAGTTTTGTGTAAACAACTTGAACTTGTTTACAGCTTTATAGTATGTGAGAGGTATGAGAGTTTACAAGAAGGGATAGGCATCGCATTGGCTCCCGCAAGGATGATTAAGCATTTTGAAAGGCTGCATGACGCGCAAATGACTGCATTATTCACGAGCATCTTCAAAGCATCTGACCCACTGCTCTTGGACCTCTTAGCGGGGAAAAGTCTAAAGTGGAATAAGAATTATTGGAGGCAGCTACGGTCCCTGTGTACCTTCACTCATCTGTTTACTGTGCATGAGACAGTAAGATAGCAGGGGAAAAATGAAGGAGATGCACGGGATAGAAACAGGACTCAAGCTGTAATCCCAAACTACATGAAAAATTAGTTCAACTTGAGGCTGAGAGTAAGCACAGCTACATCTGGCATTTCACGTCAAGTCAGATTACAATATTCAAGAGTGAAGTGTGCCTTCCTGTCTTGATTTAACATACCAAATTCAGCTGGATTACTCGGGTTTTTATGTTAAACCAAAAGTTGGCTGTAACATTTGGGGCCTGTATTGGCATACTAGAGCAGAACGGCATTTATTCAAGCCAGTGTTAGACAGATGCATTCTTGTGACTGTGTGGTTTGGGGGATTTTCATGCTGACACACAGGACCTAAAGCTTTTATTCTGCAAATTAGATGATACAGCACGGTTAAGAATGCAGAGATACTGTATCTCCATGTTCCAAATGTGTCATTCTAAGAGGCAAAATCAAGTAAGGAGTGTTCATGTTTTCTCGAACAATTGACGAAAACCATGCAAACCGTGTGCCTTATTGTTTTTTAAACTGACCTATTACAGCCACTGAAAAACTGAAAACGATACCTGATATCTGATATAGATAAATGATATTTTCTGAGAAAAGTAACTCGGACGAGTACTTGCTGATGCTTTGTGCACTCACTACTACCTATGTCTTAACACCATCAATGTATTCATAATCTTCGATGGTCTGTAAATAATCCTGCAGGATGACAACAGGACTGACACACAGACTTGCCCTTTTCACCCACAAATTCAAAAGAGTGAATACTTCCATGATGCTAAGGCTGTCTGTTTGGCTGAACTAAACACAGGTAGAACCCACAACAAATCAATGCAGCCTACGTGCAGAAACAATGGTAAGGGAGTTTATTTTTAGCTGTTTTCATGGCCACAAAAGAATCAGGATACACAATAATGTAAAATAACATCTGGCTTTGAAAATGTTATGGAGTATTTGGTTATTTAAATGATGTGTCATGTGTACTAGTTACCACCAAAAAGTAACCTGAGGACTCTAACATGTTTGCCTTTTTGTAATACGCCCAACACTGGCCATGGGGTCGAGAGCCTGCGGGTTTTCATCCCAACCAAGGCTACACCAGGTGATAAATCTTTGGTTGGAATGAAAACTTTCATACTTTGTGGTGCATGGTTTGAGACTAGAGAGAAAGGTTAATATTCAAGGGAAATCTTCTGTGACTGCTTACTGTTGGAAGAAAAGCTACCCCTCGGTGGTTGTAAACAACTTACAATACAGCAACAGCAGCAGTATAATGAAGCAACTTACAGTACACAAAGGGTCCAAAAATTTTTTGCTGAGAAACAGCCACATGACTTCCATTATAATATGCTATTTAATGTCACAATAAAGAGAAAATCATGCTGGCTGTTCTCCAGAGCAATTGACGCTGCTGTATGCTTGGGGTGCCTCTGTAGTCGTGGATATATGGCGACAACCCTGAATTATCATTTGGTAGGTGCTACAAATTACTCAGTGGCGTCCTACTTTTAAAGACATATTAGAAGCTACAGCGCTTGAGGCCGCGAGAGCGAGTCAGTGAGATCGAAAGAAAGTGAAAGCGTATGTCTACAAGAGAAGGGAGAAACACGAAAAATGAGGGAGTATTATGGAGAGAAGGAGAGGGGGAGGTAAGGAGAATTATAGCAAACGAGAAAGGGCAAATGAGATATAAGAGGGAGGAAGTGCTCTGAAAGTGGAGACATTTTGACAGAGCCTCACCCTGATCCATCTGCTCAGCTATCATCTTAGAAAGGCAAAATTATACGGCACTTCTAATTCCCCCACACAGTTAAATCGAATTGTCTCAGTGTTAACATCCTTATTTCTTCACTGGCAAAGACAATACGCGCGGCGCCTCCTCACTAAGAACCTGCAAAGTTATGGATAAGAAACACCTGACATTTTTCTCCCCGAGCCAAGTGAGATAGAGAGTGTTAATTTAGGCAGAATAAATAGAGAAAGGTGGCAGAATGTCATCTGGGTGTTGGTGGGTGAGACCGGCACGACCTGACACCTGCTTATTTCCTGCTTTTGACGAGGTCGCAAATGTTAGGATGATATTGGAATCCCACGAGTGTAGAATGGGAATGCTAGAGCAGAATTAGAATGGCCACAGAATGACTGCACCGGGTTTCCTAATGAAGCCTCTCAGCCCCTCTGCCAAAGTGACCCATTTTCTCTCTCTCTCTCTCTCTCTCTCTCTCTCGCTCTCTCTCTCTCTCCCCCTTCTCGCTGATACAGCTGCCCCAAATTCTTCGCTGGGAAGAATATGCATACATTTCATTAAAATGTCTCGAATTATTGGGATAGATCCCTATATCCTCTTTCTCCAAACGGTTCGTCCTTTGGTTTGCCTGGACTCCGCTGGGTGAGGCGTCTTGACGGGGTCAGTCTTCATTCTTCAGAGAAAATGTCATCGCGGTGACGGTGAATTTACAACAACACAAATGAACCTTCACTTTAAAGGATGAAACGATGTTTTGACTGTATGAATGTGTGTTTGTGTGAATATTAACATCTATGTGGTGTTTCTATTTTCTTAATAGCATGCTGATCCCTTTCTCGTTTCCAACCAAAATTAATTATATTGAGAATTTTCTGCAAAACTGCAAAGGACCTGCTTTTTAATATGTATTGAAATACAATTTCATGGGACTCTTCGGGGCAAAGTTCTTTGATTTTACTATTCTGGCACGATGGCAATGTTTTAGGAAAAGTAAAAGGGTTTAGGAGGCTTTCTAAAGTAAAAGTGTGGGGACTGGTCCAAATTGCGAACCCTTGCACTTCAGTGGGGGATTTTGCTAAATATCTTGCAATTACAAAATTCCCTGGAGCGACTGATTATACAACACTCAGACACCCACTGTAAGTGTAGAAAGTTGCTAACTGAAGAGAAAATAATCTGTTTCCATGTTTGATGCGAGCCGAGGTTTTCCAGAGGACCGTATGAATACGAGTGTGATCCTTGAGTGTCTTACGGGCTCAGTCTGCTAAGATGGAGACCATCTCCTCATGACTGGCTTCAAATCTGGCTCATGCACAGTGGCTGTCACATGACACGCTTCTCTCTTCCGTCTGCTTGTCCCCATCCACCCAACTTTCAAGTCACGCTTCGCCACTTACTATCTCCAACCCCAAAATAGCTTACAAAAGTCTTTACAGAGCGTGCGTGTGAGGTAAATTCTACAATCTGACACTGTGTTGTAAGCTGTTGATTTTGCTGCGCTGACTGCATTCTGTCTTCACATCAAGCAGGAGCAGATTTATCCTGTCACTGTTCCGGTGGCTGTATGAAGGTGTGTCTGTGTGTGTGTGTGTGTGTGTGTGTGCGTGTGTGAGTGAGTGACTGTGTGTTTTTTTTCTTCACAAGCATCTGCTGCCATCCTGTCGGTAAAAAACGAGGAGTATAACTCATCCAGTGAGAGGTAGTCACTAATAGGATAGAGGCTGCTC
>OMLB01015957.1:0-13776 GCA_900302555.1 Myripristis jacobus | reverse complement strand
GTGGTTTGTGTGTGTGTGTTTGTGTGTGTGTGTGTGTGTGTGTGTGTGTGTGTGTGTGTGTGTGAGTGTGTGTGCAGAGTTTAATTAGAAGAGAGTGTATTTGTACGGTACTCTTGAGAGACAAGAGGCAATAAAATCTTTCAAGATTCTCTTGGGGCATCAAATTTCTGAGTTCTGTCTAATTTTTTTCTCCTGTGCTTATCTCACTGTATTAAGTTAAAAACAGCTGGAAAAAGCTCTTCCCATTTTTCGCCCTCATTATTTTATTTCTGAATACTGACTTACAAACAGGCGAAAACTTTTTTTTCCCCACAAAATCTTTTTTTTCCAAGTTCTACAAAATGTATTTTTCCCATTTGCAAGTCAGTATATTGAGATGGGAAAAAAAGTACAACTTAGAGAGGGATCTCTAAGTTGTAAGTAAGAGAAAAAAAACTGGATCCCTCAAGAGATTTCTCTCTTTTTCATTCTTTCTTTCTTTCTTTCTTTCTTTTCAGGGCTCTCTTAAAAATACCTTTCTTATGTGACTTCAGATCTTGTGAATAAATCTGTAAATGAAAAAAGCAAAATCGGTGATGCTGTTATTTTGATTTAAAAAAAATGACCAAAAAAATGTTTTTGCCTTGTAACTTGCGAAAATAAGCAAGCTAGCAACATTTCATTGTGACATTACACATTGTCCTAGCACGAACGCAACTCCCTTTACCTTTTATGAGCTTTCAGTACGTCAGGCTGCACAGAACAGAGGTTTCTGTCAAAGGAGTGGCTGCACAGTAAACGCCTGTTTGTCTGTTTGATCTGGAGCTGGCATCTGAATAAGAGGACTTGTAGCAATCTTTAAGATAACACAAATAATATGCAAGCCAAAGGATTTCAACCGATATCTTGTTTTATCTGTTGGCATGTACTCAATCCCTCCCTGCAGGTACTTTTGTGTAATGCACTGTCTCTCCCTCTCTTCTGTGTTGTGATACTAAACTGTGTAAAGCTCAAAATTCAGCTCTCAGCATGATTTGGAAGAGCCTTAGTCAAACACCCCCACTGGGCTCTCAAAGATAGTGGTTTAAATCTTCTCAATAGTTTCACTTTGCCATGAATTACCCTGTGCAATGTACTGTAAAAAAAAAATGTGAATGTGAGTTCCATATGTGAAAATTTTGCATATCAAATTCACATATATGGGGCATCCAGGTGGCTTTACTCACCTGCAGCATCCACTGGAGGTGTTTAAAGCAAGTCCTCATCAGATATGCCCTTGCAGTATGACGTATTATATTCCTCAGTGAATTACCTTGGACAGAATTCACCTTTCTAAGAGGTCTCTTGACATTCTTAACCAACCTCTTTGAAAACATTGAAAAATACTGTGTTGTGCCGATATGTAATTGCTGTCAGTATGGAGAGATGGAAGAAGAAACGCTGTGGCTTGTTTCTCGCTTGTATCCCTTAACCAATTACTTTGCTGGCGCTGCCATTTAAGCCCAAGTGTCAGGAATGTGGCCTTTCAGGGTGGTGACAGGAGTGAAGCTTTGTGCTCGTGACACATGTAGGCATTTGAGAGCTGAGTGTTGTTGTGTTGGTCGTGGTATTGTTAGTGCTTGCCGGCTCTCTGGCTATTTTAAGTCACCATAACAATTTAATGCTATATCAAATTCAATATCGCAGCAGACAGAAATACATGATTTGTACAAGTAGAATATTTTTATTTTGTCAAATCTTTTTTTTAGCTATACAAGACAGTCATATAGATGTAATTAGAGCTTCTTTTACTAGCAACAGCATAAAATAGAGTGACCCAGTGAGGGACTTAGATAAATCTGGTTTGGAAAACATGTGCGTCTTACCTATGATCTTGGCAATCAGCCATATACATGCCCATTCAGTGATCCCTGACGCTACTATGCTAAACCATGTATGTGCGTATGTCTCTACTGGCTATCATGAATGTGCAATGGCGCACACACACACACACACACACACACACGCTCGTTGCGCTGAGGGATGTGTGTGTGGCAGCACACCAAATAAGGACCATTTATCTCAGCTCTCCAGAGCCCATTATTTTTCATTCCCAACTCATAGGAGAGATAATAAGACACGTTCAATTTCTGTCAGCTGATGGAGGGGCACCCCTGCAGGCAGACACACCTCCTAAATATTGTCTGTTCGCCTGCTGCCTGACACCACACACACACACACACACACACACACAGACACACACACACACACACACACACACATTAATTCTAAGTAACACACCTAACACAGGCTTAGGGACACATATTGTATACAGGAATATCTACTGACACACACATATATACACACTCCCCCCCCTCTCTCTCTGTCTCTCTCTCTGTCTCTCTCTCTCTCTTTCACACACACACACACACAAACACAATCACAATCAGTGCCAGTTTAGCTCCAGTGCCTCTGACATATGACAGTAATATTACAGACACGCTTCCAAAACCTGAGCTCTGTGCTGCTATTGATTTCTCCTCTTTACCGTCCACTTCCCCTCATACCTTCCTCTCCCCTTCATTTTCTCTCCCTCCACATTTCCCTTTCTCCCTCCTCCTTCCTCCTATTGCCATTTTGTCTAACAGTCACCTCCTCCCTATAAACTACTATTGACATAAATGGGCTTATAGCTATGAGCAATAGGTCCTTTGTTGGTGAATAGATTATTGTTGGGAGGCTGAGCACAGCTATCATGGGCACAGGGTCTTCATCCATGAGATAGGGTGATCTGTTTCTCATGGTTTCTCACCTGAGATCTTGTGTTTGGAAATGTGACTCTATTTATTCTTGTTCTTGTTCTTTTTTTTTTTTTGTTCGTTTTCTTGCTTGTGTTCTTTGTATTCATGTTGTTCTTCATCTTCTTGTGTTTCTTCTTCTTCCAGTGAGGCTATAGCGGTGCCAGGAATTATACCGCAGGTAGGCCTACAGAAAATCAAATGAGCTCCTTTCAAGATAATTATATTAAAATGTTATGAGCCAAAAGTATATCATTACAACCATATCTGCCTAAATGTGTCACAGTTAATTATAAGACACGGCATTACAGGCACTAGAATGCACAAAGAGGAAAAAAAAACAGCATTTCAAATTGCTGCAGAACACATCATAATGATTACACCATCTTTTTTCAAAAATATACCATAGAACCGTTGTTTTACATCACATTTTGGCCTTTTCTTCCTATGAGCTTGCTTTGTTAATTAATCAGATGTGTCGAACTGTCTCTCGCTACACAGGTTTGTTTCTCAGTTCTTGGTTGGAAGCTGAACAGAAACCTCATGGCTTCGGCAGGGAGTTCAGCATACTCCTGTGAGTGCAGCTGAAAGTACGAACTCGTCTCCAGTGTGTGGCCTCTTGCCGAGCCAGCGTGGACCCCTCGCTCTTTCGCCCCGAAAAAATGTTTAGTTTTGCTTGCATCCTGTGGGTGTTTTGGGGCTCGGCTGGCTTCATGGCTTTAACTTTGACTCAAACACGTCTTCATGCAATACAGCAGTTTCCTAACCCACGTGTGACTGACTGACAGCAGTGAGATTGACATGAAGGGTCACAACATTTCAGAATAAGAGGAGGATCATGGGGTTATTGGAAGCAAGGCAAAACAAATGCTTTATATTTAGTGGTCACATAAATATTATATATTCACTGCATATTCATTGAATGAGCAGCTTTGACCCCCATGTGTGTTAAAACGTAACCTTCGTGATTGGGTAAGCCTGACCAGCCGCAGTGCTGCATATGCATATGCAGTGAGGTGTTCACATGAGTAGAGATTACCTCCCATTAGGCCAACACATAAAGCACAGTGGACCTAATGAAATGTTCCTGAGTAGAAAAGCTACTCTTTTAGAGGAAATCAAGCATGCGTTAGCTGTGGTTGCCGTGCAAGATGTGCATTGGAGTGAGGCGTGAGAGGTCTGCGCACCTCCGGACTGATCTCAGATTGACCTGTGGTACCACAGCGGAGGTTCAGGGCAGCCCTGTAAATCCGTGTGATGCTCCCTCACACTTTAGTTGGACTGTGAATTGTGAAATACCCTGCAGAACTAGTTGAAGTAGTGGAAGTGGAATGACGTTGTAGATTTCTTATGTAGGATAATTATCGGCTGTTTTGTATAAAGCAATGTCCCTTTCTGCCAAACCCAGTGGCTCACAATGTAAAATGCAGTGAAAAGGTAACTTGAGGCTGCCAATCTGTGCATCAGTGCTCTTGTTTTCTTCCAGTAATTATAGTTATGTCTCAAAATTAATGTGGCGTTAAAATGGCACATAAAGAACCTGCATGTTTATAGCTTGTGATTGGAATGATCTCATTTTTGACTTCAGCAGTGACAATTTTTCATTATGCCAACCACCCTTTTCCTGCCAGCACCTTCAGCTTGTTAAAAGATGACAAAATGTTCTACCCTCGAGTTTAGCGAATCATAAAAACTTTTCTTTTTCATGGAAACCGTAAAGAATACAGTTTCTGACTATTTTCTGGCAAGCTGAATTTAATTTCAGTAACTTTTTGTAGCTCAGTACTTTTGCAAACCAGGAGCTTTGAGAACGCCTCAAAATCCCACAACAAAGGTCACTATTGAGGTCAAACAATGTTTTCATAATCTCACTTTGCCTATACAGTACCGTACTTTACATTCTGCAAGGGCAAAATAAGACACTTAACTTCCTCTCTGGTGTGAGAACAACTGTGTCTGAACTGTCCACGATCCTGGCAGGAAAGCTTTTAGGGGAAGGCTTCCAGTGGTGCGCATTTTAGCCCGTTAAACATTCTGCTCATTTCACATTGACTTTCTTTCCAGGAGGTTAAGGAGAAAAAAAAAGTGCCCAAAAACACCAGACGCGCACCCACACACACACACACACACACACACACACACACACACACACACACACAACATGATGGATACTGAGGATTTCGCATACTCATTTAAGCACTGTCCAGTGCAGCACCATATGTACACCCAGGATTTGGTTTTCAAAACACTGCACATTGTATTAAGGAAGGGTGGCGCTCAGAGGGAACAGGGTGTATTTGTGTTACTGAGCGAACCCTCTAATTGTTGATAATGGCAGAACTGCAGGGGCAGTCAAGTGGAAAATGAATAATCTATTACTGTGAATTGTAATTTGAAAGTTTTTAAAGGCACTATTAATTGCTCCTCTTTTTTCCAAAGGAAAAACTAATAGAGGCATTTTATAGCAGCCAAGAATGAAGAGAGAGAGAGACTTTTGATGTTCACGTCTCACCTTGAAATTCTTAAACCCACATCAGGAAGACAATAATGGAAGAAAAAATAACAACAACACTTCAGCCATGTCCTCACACACACATACAACTGATGAACAAGTAAACAGAAAATAAGATTTCAAAAAGTGCAAGACAGGAAATTAGAGGTACATCACACTAGCAGCAAACGCTCACATCCTTTTCCCACCCAAGAGGTTCAACTGCACCGTAAATCCAAAACACAATTTTGGGCAACAATTAATATCTGAGCATTTCAGTTTTGTTTTGTTTGTTTGTTTGTTTGTTTTTTAATTTAATATAGCAATTATGATGATGATTTTTGTTATCAAGAATTGGTTTGCAGTGCTTGTCGCTCGACATTTTGCACTGAATCAAACCTGAGTCATGACTTCCGTCTGGCCACAGCAATACTTGCAGGAAAAATCCACCCGAAACACTTGGATGGATGGATGGATGGATGGATGGATGGATGGAAATTGGAGGGTTTCTTACTTGGTATTATTCTTGACTGCTATCTTCATCATCAAGTTCCTAAAAGACAATAACTGTGATCAAATGGAGCTGTGTTTTTGACACTAATACGTTCCAGCAGGGCTTGGTGGGCGATCCCCTTGCAGAGAAACGATAATGTCGCTCACTTGCTAAAAATGTCGGGGGAAACTGTGGCATCCTGACACTCACTATGATCATGTGTGCAGCAAGCGTTTTGTCACTGGTAAATTCAATATTCAGTCATAATTATCCATTTTGACTAAGATAACAAACAATACCGCTGTAACAAACATTAGAGTTAAAACTTGTAATGTGGGTGAATCCATAGTTAAATTAGCTCGCTTACAAATTTCCTACAACATTAACTCAAAACCTCTAGCTAATTCACACTGTCATTAGCTAATTAACATTATGAACAGGACGCTGGGTCCATTCAGGTCTGTTGTGGCGAAAAAACGTAAATTTTCTGTGGTATGTGGCCTGTAACGCTGTTGTATGCAGAGAAATCTATGCAATTTTAACAGCCTCCATTTGAGTTACAGTCTTTTTGTGAGCATGGCCGTACGTGGGCACAACCCATTGCACACCACATGTAAGCCCATTATCTATAATTACATATACAGAAGAGCCCTATTGGCATATATAATGCAGGGTGCACAATTTGCTCTCTAGGAAGTTTACATTCCCGCTAGATAAAGTGTAGCTTGCAGCATGTTTCATTTTCAGCCTGTAACATGTTGACAGTTCAAGGTGACTTGTGATATTTCAAAAATGGTGCAGAAGAATTTCTCTAAATAAGATGTGCCGACAGAGATGGCCAAGGTGTAGAATAATCCTCTGGAAGTGAAAGCGGCAAAGATTCCATCCACAATACTGTAATGGGAAAGTCGGAAGTGAATTTAACAAGCAATATCCCAAAAAAAAGAAAAATACTGAAAAATATCTCCGAATTGATGGTGATAACAAAGAGGGACATCCAAAAGAAAACATTTTCAAACCCTGAAAATGCGATTTTATTTATTTATTTATTTATTTTTAATATCCCTCAGTGATACCTCGGTGTAATTATAGCTGGATGTGGAACATGGTTGTGAGACCATCATTACTGAGCTGTTTTAAATACCTCCTCCTCTCCAGTGGACATCTAGGGCCAAAACAAGGCACTGAACTAGCTGCAGATTTTTGATTTTTGAGTATGGCGCGTTGTGCTCTGCTGCATTAAAGCAGTCAGTGTTACAGAGTGGCAAAACACAGACAATTATTTATTGAGAAGAGGAGCCCCTGGGCTTACTTCAGGCACACTCAAATGTCAAGCCAAGGATATAGTTAAAATGCCTTTATTAGTTAGGGCATATCAAAGTAAAATTACTTATTTACATGAGGACATTACAGAATAGTGCTTTTAACCCTGCCTGCTGACTTAAAGATGAGAGTTTTCCCCTGTATCAACACGCCCAGCCTCTGAATAGCAAAAAGAGATTTCTTTCCATCTCTTGTCAGCCCACTATCACAGAGGGAAACCAGAGAGCGAGACTGCAGTGTGGGTCTACCAGGCGGGTCAGCTATGCCAAGCGAAGGGACACCCATTTAATGATGTAGCCATGCAGTGCATCTGAGGAATCTGCCTCTGCTGAAACAACTCGGTTTAACAAGACTGCCTCCTCCTGAACCCAGGCTCGAACCCAATCTGCAGCGGTGTGTTCCCCAGCAGACATCACGCTTTGAACTGTGAGGTGTTAAAAGCATGGTGCTGGTACACCGTGATGTCCTGGCTCATCAGGAAAAGCTGGAGGTCACATTCAGACCACCGTCCCTCCTCAGCGGTGGATGTGTCAAATCCTCCCAGCAGATTCTCCATATGGTACAAAACGTCTCTCCAAAAGACACAAACCAGCTGTCAACCCTCCTTCCTGTTCTGATGAATGCTGGTGGGACTGCAGACGGCGATGGGCCAGCAAAAATTCAGTAATTTCCTTCTGAATTTCCTATGAAGGAGCTCACAAAAATTCCAAGTCACTTAAAATAGATCTTCATCTTCGGTGGATTTGTCTTTGAATACCATCCCATTGTTTCCTCATCAACACAACAAGAAAATGAGGCACTTGTCTGTCAGCGTTCATGTCATAATAGTGCAAAGATCAGTCTATATGCTATCTAAATATGAGTATATGTACCGCAAATATGTTGCTAAGGGCAGATGACGCCCCTTTTACTATAGTTCCTAGTGACAGCTGGGTCGCCATGTTTTCTGTGCTTAATGATGCTGATGTGATTTTTTTTTAATTTCCACAGTAATGACGTGCAGTTACAGCAAACTTTGTGGTACAAAAAATCTTGTTTCCATTGTTTTATTTGTTGCTTGTAGTCAGTTTTCCTTAAGTGACTCAAAAAATGGGTTCAGCTGGTCATATTCGCCCACATTTTGCAAATACTGCAATAGTGTGTTCAGCAATAGTGTATTTAAGACGTGTACATGACATCACCCTATAATGAGCCTGACTGAACTAACTTCTTGTTTTAATTTTTAGACAGAACTGCTGAAACTGGAGTTCTCTTAAAAACACACACAACACTTGTTTCCTGTCCTACCACTATCAAATTTAACTCAACCAATTATACCCATCATTCTGCTGTACCACACCATATTGTTCATTATAGCTATAGGCCTAAAATGGGGGAATAACACATGCAGCTGCACTCTGGAAAACCAGCGTTTTTGGGTGGGAACACAGAATGATGATTGCTGATGATTTGCACAGTGCAAACTTAGAAGCTGTGCCAAATTGCCAACCATGTCATAGCCAACCACTGTGAGTTTTTTTGTACTTTTTTTTGAAAGAGTCTGGCCGGTTGCACCCGATTTTAATCTAGGTGCCCACATTTAAAAGTTACATGAAGCACTGTGTTTTATTTAAGAATTTAAGAAATTAATTCAAGGATTTAATTAAGCGTAAGGGGAGGCTGTCATGCATCTAACAAGACACACACTAAATTACCACTTTACCGGCACAGTCAGTGCATTTGAACTACACCAGCATGAAAATAGGGCCCGTTGTCTTTTTTCTATTGACTCGCAGACAGTTTGTGAAAATCACTGTCAGTTTGTGTGGTTTCAGCCATGTAGCCCAGCGCAGCCACTTAGCCACACAGCCACTTTCAATAATGTTTTCTGTAAACAAAATTCTCATTTAAAGGTAGTAATCTATTAAAGAGTTTTCTCTTCCATTGATTAAGTGTGGTAGGCCACCTTGCCTTAGGGAGCAAAAAGCTCTTTCAGTTTTCTTCTCTGCACTGCTGAGTCGAAAACTGTATTATGGACACTGAATGCTTGCAGGTTTTTTGGTGTAAAAATGGTCAACTTTAAAAAAAAAAAAAAATCAGGACATAACATTATCTATTACCAGCTTCATTACAAAATTGTGTCACTAAAAACCCATGCTGATCAAACCCAGATACATAGGGTGTTCCTGGGCCATCCTCCCCTGTGAGAATATTTTGTGAAAGTGAGCAGCTGAACACACCATTTCCAAACAATTTGAGACAAAAAATAATAATAGTAATAATAAATATGCCATGTGATGTCATGGGGCAGGCATACTAACAGTTACCACATAACCTTTCTTGTATGAACTAATACTTGTAGTACACTGTAGGTGTCATATAGGTGTCTCACTACAAATGTAAAGTCAGACTCTTTGTGTTTTTGTGTGCTGCTCAATGTGCTGCTGCCCTCAGCTGACTATAATGACACAATCAAAAATGGTTTTGGAAAACACATGGGTACCCGAGTCTCTGACTGTATCCTGTTCCTGCTGTTGCCCAGACACATTTGTACAAAATGTTCAATTTGCTGTTCATTAATTATCTTAAATCTGATTGTTTTATCAAATATTGTTAATAAGCACTGTTGTCTTGCTATACCTATACACTTCTTGGGCCGATGAAGACCATTTCCGATGTAGTTTTTTTCTTTCCTCTGCCATTCTGCAATGCTCTCCGGACATCTCTGCTGCAGACCTGCTCAGTGCTCACACACAGTGCGCAGAGAGAGTGTGTATGTGTGTGTGTGTGTGTAAGAGAAGGTCGTAGCAACACAGGACCAAAACTGACATGTTCAGTGTCCACAGAAACCCACACAGGTGTAGCCTCCACTTTCAGTAAAATACAAAATAGTTGGTAAAAAATAGATTTTTTTTCTGTTTTTTCTGATTTTTTGTCTGTGACATATTCTAGAGATATATATATCAAAATTATAGTGTAAGGTGTCAGTGATGTAATGTTGCTGTCATTATGCCTATCAGCAGATCTTCCCTGTCTGTTTTTACTGAGAAATGCGCGCAGAGAAAATAGAAACTCTAGCTGACGTGCAGTTTCAGCGAGGCTCGAGTGCGACGTGCTGCTCACGCAGGCTGTGTGGCTGCACTAATCTGTTCATACGAGTGCTGAAATGCCCGGGTGTAAAGCCTGAAATTAATACAGTTAGCTTGTGATCAACTCACAAAATGAATATTTAATTGTCTGACATGACAGTAATAAGCACCAAATGTAGCAATATCTCACCATTTTTACCTTGGTAAATTAATACTTTAATCAAAACTGTATTATTATTTTTTAATTTTTATTTAATTTCTGCTAAATATCATTGTAAGTGAGGGCTTTGCCCTCATTGGTTACTCAAGTGTAACACACACACACACACACACACACACACACACACACACATATATATATATATTAGGCTCGTTAATTTTCTGACCTCCTAAGTCCTTATTTCCTTCAAATAATTCCCCTGTAATATTGTAGCTTTTGATTGGTCCATATTCTGAATGACAACCTGGGATTGTGTTAGGTTTTAGATTCTTGCATCTGACTTGTCTGTCATTATTATAGATTTCATTTCTTGACATTGGTAAAGGAAAAAAAGAAAAAAAAAAGCTTAAAAAAAACTATGATTATGGCCTCTCTCTTTGACTTGCATAATATTGCAGTCTTCCCCTTCCTCCAGTTATCCTTGGCCAAGGAAACCCTGTCACAGAGCCAAACACACCTATTCCTGTCACATGTAGTCATTCCTCCTAGCGTTGTTCTTGTAACACCTGGCACCAACTGAACAGTCGAACACTTTCCAACTGCTTCAAGTATAAGCCTAAATTGAAAACTAATGAAGTGTTTTGTCAAGCATCATCAGAGAACAGAAAAAAGCTAGACAAAAAAAACCAAAAAACAAACAATTTTTTTATGAGTAATTTATTTTAGATTGAATTAAGCTAAACTCACATAGAAAAAAAATCTACAATCAGCAACACTGTACTGTTGTACTGCTGATGTGCCTGCAATGTTCTGTGTCTGCTATTATCAGGTATTGCAATAATGTGGTAATTATTACCACCCTACTTTGTGCCACTCTTAACCCTCTTGCACCTTGTGTGCTTAGGAGGCCAAAGGTTTGATGTCTAGTGAGGTGATCTGACCTGAGAATCTGAATATTTCAGGAATAATGCTCACATTGTGCCAAAAAGTTCTCAGGATGACAGTTTCTTTCTAGCAAAATGTTTCCACCAATCAACTGCTGAAATAGTATTTCTACCTTTTTTTTTTTCTTAAATAAGTGAAGCAAGGAACATGCATGGAATCTGTAATATTTTGGCTTGTCTGTCTTGATACATCTTAATATTTTGGGTCATGTGCAGCCCATGACTGCCAGGTCAGTGTCTTACTATGATATGTGTATGTTATGATATGGAACTGAATGAAAACTGTCGCTCTGTTGTCCTGTTGTGGCTGGAGGGACTTTTACCACCAAATAATAAAACATAGCATAAAGATGTCACCATGTAGATTAGTTAATACACAGTTTCATTAAAGGAACAAATGCAAATCAGCATGATACTCCTGGTAGCAAAACAAAAAGGTTGATTTCAAGGTTTTTCCCACCCAGATGGCAGCATTTCTGTTTTCCCAAAACAGAATAAATTTGAGCTCAGAAACACAGACACACACAGGACATGTCAGATGAAATTCAATGCGTCTTGTTTAATTTTGCTACTGGGACGATTCACCCACATAGCTAATATTCATTTCTAGCTTTGCTGCGACTGTTGGCAAAGGCAGCCTCCCACAGGCTGGACTTAATCACTATTGACAAAAGCCTGGGTTCATATCGTGTCAAATGAATTTGGATTTGGGACCTCAAAGGCTGCAGATAAAAATGAAGCTGTTGGACACTTGTCATATGAGGGAATTATGTCTTAATCAGCCACTGACAATCGTGTCATGTTGGCATATAATATCTGAGAAAAAGGGCTTTTCTAAGCAAAACATAAAGGTGCATTCTTGATCATTATCATAGTCAATATCTGTCTATATCTATCTATCTGTGTGTGTGTGTGTGTGTGTGTGTGCGCGCACATGTGTATGTGTGTGTATGTATGTTTTGGTTTAGATGGTGCCTCATTGATGATGTTCTTCAGGCAGTGTATTGACTTGGGCTGAAATTAAAGTCAGGGACAAACCTTTTAACAGCTGAAAACACCTATGACAAGAATAATTCAGCTCTTCAAAAGCAAACTGTCCATATAAAGTGATTAATAGCATGTATTCAAGTCATCAACATCAACTCTGAGACAGCACTAGACATGGCGGAAAGAAATTCACTTCAAGTTACCCATCTGGTCGTGAAAGATGATAAAGGAATTTGTGGGAAAATATGTTCATTGAGAAATAAGGAATAAGATGTTTACTGAGACATAATGCTTTAAATGTACAAGTGTGCATGCGTGCACACACCTCGCTAATGTATAAAATATTATTTTATGCCATTATAGTTTAATTTAATTTTCATTTCTCTAACTAGAGGCACAGGATTATGTGTCAGAGCTTATTTTTTGGCAGCTAGAAGACAGCGCTGTTTGAACCACAGTACAGCTTCAGACTTCAGAGAGGCTCGCTGTATTCTCAAATGAGCCGTGTGTGCGTGTGAGTGTGTGTTAGGTACCCCTGAGATCTTCTGTCCTGGCACTTCCTCAAGTAGAGCATCATGGGAAATCAGCATGGCACAGCCGGCAGACATGTAAACAGAAATAAAGGCAGACAGACAAACACATATGGAGACAGAAACATAAACCACAGGGAATTCTCCTGCAGACTGACAACTAACAAGCAGACAGATAGGTGGGCAAATACAGTAGAGAGACAGGGGAGGCTGTATGGATGAAGTATTTAGAATGACGAGGTAAATCATTCAAGACACACTGAGAGATGACTGACATGTTAATAGAAGCTTGCACAATAAAACATTTAACAAGGATTTACTTTCACATCTTCAAACTGCGGAAGGAAAGGGGCTGTAAAATGAGGCAAATCAAAACACAGAATGTTGCAAATGGGACTTAAAGAGCCATTATCACAACTTGTTTTTTTTAATATGATGTGATATGCTTAAAAAAGAGAAAACAAATCACCTTCAAGGCATTTTTTACCTACATGGTCTTTAAAGTCTGTAGCAGAGTCCACTTAAATTGATACATTGTATACAGGTTAACTAAAAAGCCATTTGACAGCATACAGCACTTTAAACTGTAAATCCTGGCATATTTTATTTCCAAACAGCATTCTACGCTGACTTGCTCACTGCACCATTATACACGGCCACATCATGTGCTGGGCAGGAGGGAGGGGGAAGCCCATTTGTCACCCATGAAGAGGATTGTGATTCATCCCGTTGCTGAGCAGCAGAACATGGAGGCCCCAAATATCAAATGCTCTACAGGACACCAGTATAGATAAATGTCACCAGGATGCACATTTTAGTTGTAAAAACTGTTTTTTTCTTTTCAAAAATTATATAAAAAAGTAATAATGCTCCCCTCTGGAAAAATTTGGAGCACCCCTGGATGCTCCTAGTGGTTTACATGTTTCTTATTTTCATTTGATAAGGGTGGCAATTTCAGTTTAATAGCCAGGTTTCCATGGTTAGTAAAAAAAAAAAAAAAAAAAAAAAAAAAAAAAAACACTTC
>OMLB01015956.1:0-12481 GCA_900302555.1 Myripristis jacobus | reverse complement strand
AGGGGCATCCTCGGTCCTCACCCTCCCCATTGAACCCCCCTGATTTTTTTTCAATGTTTTAATTTTTTTTATCCACCTCCCTCCCTCTCTGTCCTTGTCGTCCCTCTCTCGCTCTGTCCAGCCGGAGACAGGAACAGCGTTGGGAGCACAGGCAGCGTGGGCAGCACCCGCAGCGCCGGGAGTGGACAGAGCACCGAGAGCAACAACGCGCCCAATGGACTCCACCATAACGCCACTCACCACGACAACACCAGCAAGGTACCGAGCTGCTGCCGAGCCGGGGTCAGACCGACAACATCCTGCTGTCAATATACTGAAATCTTAACGGCCTTTTATTAAATTTTAGCTACGATCAAGTCAGTTATGTCCATGTCTTATGTGACAGCAGCAGTTGTATAAAGGAATCCCCTCACCTGAGCTTTTTGTTCATACTCCACACTAGTATGTTTTATTATTTTGTTTGCTCCTGGTCTAAATGTTGTTTTCTTGCAAGGAATGAATCCTGATTCCATGTATTTCAGGAGAGTTTTGGCATGAAAAGGGTGCAAATTAAAGATATTATTATTATCATAAAATAATAGCAGCAGACATTCAAAATTCTTGGCATTGGATCTCTAATATTACCCTGATATTAAGCTGCTGATGTTCAGAATTTGACTTTTAGATCATTTCATAGTCTGCCTTTCTCTGTGTTTGTACACTCACTGGTACTGACATTTCTCTAACAGTCAAATTGCTTTTTCAATTCTTCTGTGCAGCCAGCGACCTCTGCTGGTGATACTGGACACCCAGACGCCAGCAAACAGCCCGATCAGACTGCAGGTACTGTTTTTTGTTTTTGTTTTTTTGATTTAGCTTTCTTTACCTTAACTACTGCTGTGACACCATGAAGTGTGAAATAAGAAAAATTAACACTGCTAATTGGACTTTTTGTCTGCATCACCTGCATTGCGCTTTCAAACAAGATCAATGCTTTTACTAATTTCAATATGTATTGTACATGGTGATTCATAGACATGTAATATCACCTGTTGCTATCAGATCAGCTCTACTGTGTGTCAAAAGGTCTGATTGGCTTGATTTGCTTCATGGCACAAAGAAATATTGCTTTACAGAACCAAAAGAGAAAGTGCAAGCAGAGCTAAAGCTTTCAGACCTCTGACAGAGAGTGGAAGGAGTGAAATAAAGAATGGAAAAATAACTTCCAGCACGTTTATATCAGGAGAATAGAAGCACAAATATCAGGGAAAAGGAGGAGGCACAAGGAGGCAGGTTTTTTGTTTTGTTTTGTTTTTTTTCTTTTACCAGGAAGCAGCGGGGGTTCATGAGAAATGAGGTCTTGATTTTGAGAAACACGACAGTATCAGTGCCACTGGTGTGGTCTTGCTTGTCACACTAAGGCATAAAAGTTAATTCGATGATGGTATAGTGATGTTTAAAATGCTACACACTGCAACTTTAAAGTGATGACTCGCTGATCTGTGTGTCGTGCCGATGTGATGATAGGAGGGACCCCGCGGAGGCAGATGGTGACCATGCAGAGGCCGGCGGAGCAGGGCTTCTCCCAGCAGTTTGTCCGCCCTCAGCAGCTCCTGGAGGGCAAGGTAAGATTCACTGCAGGTGCAGGGAATTCAACATTTACACGCATCTTTAATTTAAAGGTGCACTGTGTGTGAGAATGTGTATACTCACCGGAAATGTGAAATAAGCACATAATTTAATGGTTGAGTCTACGTGGCTATTGAACACACACACTGACAAATTAATTAATTCCTCATTTAAATCAGCCTTTGACTTCGTGCACCTTTTAATGTGGTGATGTCATTGAAACTTAGATGAGGACAGACCTGAGAAAAATGGGTGAAAAATAACAAAACTGACAAAGAAATTAAACTATAGGTTCCAGCACTCAAACATGCAAAAATCCATCACCAACAGTCCAGAAAATAGGAAATATCCTTGTTTTAAAGTCATCGAGGGGGAGAGTTAACATTCATACAATACAAATTTCCTTTGCTTTTTCTGCCTGGCCTTGTTGCTACACATGATTCTAGTCTTCTGTAGTTTGTTAGAAAGGCACAGGTAGAGTAAATATTTTGTAGGATACTATAGTAAATGTGTTTTTGGCAGTACAGGTATACAATGGTTTAGCTGATCTTCTGTCTCTTATATTACCACAGTATCTCTTCTACTGGAAGAAAAGACATAGTGGTGATTAACTGTTACACTATTCACGTAACAGTGTTTCATCTAGATTAGTTTTCTTACCGGAGCAACATGCGTCAGAGCAGAAACAGGCTGCACATAATTTAATAAAATTGAAAAATTGATTCATCGTGGTTGAGTACAACAGTTGGGAAAACACTGACTAAACTTGTGACGGCTGTGAAGACTTCTCCGTGCTGGAAAACTCTCCCAGCAAGCTCCATAGCACATGACCTGGCTGCTCCAACAACAGCATATTGCCTCAGGGTATAAACTTTGCGTAGGTGCAAAGCAGCGCTCGCCCTGTATACCCAGACTGTCTTGTTTGACAGGATGCAGAGGCGATCTACCAGTGGCTGAACGAGTTCCAGCTGGAGCAGTACACCGCCAACTTCATCAACGCCGGTTATGACGTACCCACCATCAGCAGAATGACTCCCGAGGTGACGCGCAGAAAATATCGATTTACTTTGTGTATCCAGGCTAAGACAATAGCATGAGATCACAGTCAGATTTAATTGAAGGTGCTGACGGTTAGTGGCTCACAGACCTAAATCCCTGCTGTACTTCAATAACACACACATGTTTCTTACTGCAGTTTCTGATGAATAATCAAGAGGTGATAAACACAATAAAGTTAGTTCCAATGCTGTTTGAAAAGTCAAAATTGTGCACCAGCAGATGTAGGGAGGCTGTTTGGCTGCACTCGCCCAGTGTAATCATCCACAAACAGATCTTTTGTTGGCCTGGTAGTGCATAGCAGGAGGTGCTGAGCTGTCTCTCTCATCAGTGTCAGCTGTGAGCCGGTCGCGGCTAAAGTGCTGACAAATTGTGCCACCGTCCCCGCTAATGTGTTGTGTCGTGTGGTGCTGCAGGACCTGACTGCCATTGGAGTCACAAAACCAGGCCACCGCAAGAAAATCTCCATAGAGATTAACAACCTGAGCATCCCAGAATGGCTGCCTGAATACATCCCAGTAAGACACTCAAGTGTTTGTGTACATGCGCAGCTTGTCTGTGCACCTGCAAGCGTCTGACCGCTGGTTTCCCCTCTCTCACAGTCTGATTTGGGTGAGTGGCTCAGTGCCATTGGGCTGCCACAGTACCACAAGAAGCTGTCAGAGAACGGCTATGACTCCATCAACATCGTGAGAGACCTCACCTGGGAGGACCTGCAAGAGATAGGCATCACTAAGCTGGGTAAGGACACATTTTGTGTGTAAATTTTCACATTGCGCTCAGTGTCTAGATGCAACAGTTTGGACTGGCATGCCTCATTGTTTCATTCTTGTTTTTGAAGTTTGTCTGTGGTAATCATTGCTTTTGTGTCATTTTTCCCCCTCAGGCCACCAGAAGAAGCTGATGTTGGCGGTGAAGAAGCTCTGTGACATCCAGAGGGCGATCCTCCAGGCTGAATCAGGCCAAGGCACGCTGCGACGCAAAACCCCAGGAGCCCTCCACCTTGTCACCATCGAGCCACCGGACTCAACATCAGGAGGTGAATGCCCTTCGCCTCACACCCCAAAGATGCTGACCTTCCAGGACAGCGAGCTGAGTGCCGAGCTGCAGACCGCCATGTCCAGCCACTACGGAGGCTGCCAGGACGGCCTGGCCATCAAGAACGCCGTGGGAATGTCCCAGAGCCAGGAGAGCATTGACGCACGATCGCGGGGCTCCGGGCGATCCCAGGAGCCTCCCACCGCCTCCATCACCCCCCACAGCCGGTCCCAGGAGAGCCTGGGCAGCGCCAGCCTGGACGGCAGCCCCGCCAAGGAGAGGAACATTCCAGAGGGCTGGGACCAGAGGCCACTGCAGCAGCAGCAGCTGCCCAAGCAGGTGCCTCTGGGCACGGCCACGGTGTTTAAGTACCCGGCCATCCCAGCCAAGCCCAAAGCCCCGGGATCCCACAGCTCCTCCCCCCACGGCTCCCCGGCACTGAAGGGCTTCAGCTACCTGCACTCTCACTGCGGCTCCACAGACCTGGAGCGCAGATCGCCTGCCAGACCGCAGGACCCCACCCTCACCCTGACTCCACCCAAAAAGCGCACACAGAGTCTGACCCGCTACGCCCTGTCAGACGGAGAACCCGATGAGGAAGATGAAGAACCCCCTGCTCCTGGAGGCCTGCCGTGCTACGCCACCCTCACTCGCCGACCTGGCCGCAGCCAGCTGGCTCGCTTACAGTCGAGTCCAGAAAAGAACGGTAACGTGGGACGCAGTCAGTCTTTTGCGGTGCGCGCCCGGAAAAAGGGTCCCCCTCCTCCCCCACCCAAGAGACTCAGCTCAGTCAGCAGCAACACCAGCGTCGAGCTGGCTGAAGGCAGCGCGGCTGCTGGGGGGGTGGTTACAGACAGTCCAGGGAGCGTGAGGAGCATTGCGGCCTCTCTGGAGACTTCCACTGAGGGGAAGAATCCCCCAGTTCCCAAACTAGACCTCCTCCAGCAGGAGCCACATCCCCCCTCCCTCACCACTGCAGTCCAGGAACCCAGAGAGGCGGCGGGAGTGAGGAGGAGGGTGCAGAGCGAGTGCATTCCTGTCCAGAACAAGAGTGCTGACACAGATCGGGCGGTGAAATCTGACTCTGAGGAGGAGGAGCCTAAAGGTCCAGGGCGAGAAGGCTCCTCGTCCCCTCACAACAGCTCCAGTGAGTGCATCCCCTTTGCTGAGGAGGGCAACTTGACGATCAAACAGAGGCCCAAGGTGGGAGGGCCGCCCAGGGCCGAGGCTGTGGTTGAGCCTCCGGAGAAGCCATCAGCAGCCAAGAGCCTGGAGGTGCCGGAGTTCAACCTGAAAGAGTCGGACACGGTGAAGCGCAGACACAAACCCAAGGACAAGGAGCAGGCCGGCGGCTCGCCCATCAGAGAGAGGGCGGGCTCGACCGGCTCAGAGTCGGGCGGCAGCAGGCCTCTGTCCCAGAGCCAGGAGGAGGTCAGTCTGAGGATCAACGAGGCCAGTCTGGAGAGGGCGGACACTCCCCCGTCAGGATCCCCCGTTAAACCCCCTGTCTCCCCTAAACCCCCCGCCACCGCTCCCAAACCTGTCCGTCACAGCCTGCTGGCAGCACAGGGTGAGACATGTACCGCTCACATTCCTGTTTCACATTTTCCTGATATGCGCATTCGTTTTTAGTTTTAGTTTGTTTTCTTTTGCACAATTCACACTCAAACTACAGACATTTTTTGTATATTTTTTATTTCATCTTAGTTTTGTAAGTACACAAAAACTTCATCTAGTTTCTGTTTTTGTTTCTGTTAAATGTTTTTCCACACCTCCTTTTAGTTTTTAGTTTAGTTTTAGTGAACTATAATAACCTTGCTGTGCCTGTTAACCTTTAATCCGTCTTCAGCAGCAGCCGCCGCGTCTCCAGGAGTGACCGTCAGCGTGGTCCAGAGTGTGGCCTTCACCGCTCCGTCCACTCCCACCCAGGGGCCCCCAGCTCCGGCCCCGCAGAGCCACCCGCTGGTAGCGGCGAAGCCCCAGGTGTGCATTGTGGGGCCGGGCCTCGGCCCTGAGTCCTCCCCCGGGACCGTGGTGGTGCAGCAGAGGCTGGACCAGACCAGCACGTCACTGGAAGCAGCTCTGAAGGCCGTGGAGAGGAAACTCACCCAGGAGGACCCCTCGGACGGGTAAGACAGCCGGGAGCCGCCTCTGACGTGTTTCATGTCTTTTCACAGTTTTTCCACAGTTTTTCATTGTCTCAGTTTGTTCGTCTGCTGTTTTTTGGGCCAGCCTTTGTTCATTTCTCCTTCCTCTTGGCTTATATATTTCTACTTGAGTTGCAGATTTGAGTTCTGCTACAGCTGCATTGTGTTTAAGTTGAATAGCCCTTCAATTTTACTACAGCAACATACAACATTCATTAATATTTGGCCTTATCTTATTTCTCTCGTTTTAGCATCGTTCTTTTGTCATTCAGTGCTGAAATTTGAACATACAGAACATGCTTTAGATGACCCCTGATTTTTCTCTCTCTCTTCTTTCCGCAGTGGAGCGAACACGGTGAAGTCTGCAGGAACCATTTTGGACGACATTGGCAACATGTTTGATGACCTGGCGGACCAGCTGGATGCCATGTTGGACTGAATCTTCCTCCTTTTTTTTTATTGCCCAACAGCAACAACTACAAAAAAAAAAATAAAAAAAATTACAAAAAGAGCAAAAGCACCCCATCCGCCCTCACCTCAGGAAGTAAAACACAAACAGAAAGATGGGGGAACGGAGGGTCGTGGAGTAAATTCAACGGCACGGTGTTGCACCCCGTCTGAAGTGCGTTGGTCAGTTGTAGGGCGGATCTGATCAGGATTTTTTTTTTCACTGCCGTTTTGTTCCTGCACCCTCAACACCAGCACTTAACCCCCCCCACCCCCCACCTCAGCTGTATTTCTCAACAAGACTTGAGACATTTCCGCCTCAGGAGACACTGCAGGCTGATTAAACTCGAACGTACTGTTGGATCTCCTCAGACGGCTCGCGGGTCGGTCCATGACTTGACCTTTTCCAGTCAACTTCCTCCCGTTTTTATTCCTTCCTCATGTTGTTGTGCCTTCATTCCCCTGACTTGTTAAAAAAAATGAACCAGGTCAACTCCAACAAAAGAGAAAGGAATAAAGAAAGAGAAAAAATAGGTTAAAGTTTGGAGCTGCGGTTCGTTACCAGCCTACTGTGAGGAACCATTCCTTGGCAGATTGTTATTGTACACTAATATGAAGCTCTGTCTGTCCTTTGACATATTCACTATGTCTCACCATTTCAAATTTTGCCTTTGTAATATTTTCAATATTGTAAGATTTAAAAAAAAAAAAAAAAAAAAAAAAAAGATAAGTATCCATTTTATATCAAGTGATTCTGACCACATTTCGTCTGTCTCCCTCATGGCTCGGTGCCAGTATGTTGTGCTCTTAAAAATGACCTTTTATAAATACACATGTGCAACCTCTGGGTTTATGAAGCTATGTAAAACATGTAAAAGTGCTCAATGATATTGTTTATACAAAGGGAAGAAGACCTTCGCTTTACAAAGCATGTTCAGTTCTCGTCATTTAACACTGTCTGTATGGAGTCAGTAGTTGTTTGTGTACAGTGGAAGATGGCATGTGAGATGTCCGTAATATACATACTATTTTTTTGGCAAAGCATTCATTTTAATTTAGTCAGACTAGTATTTAAATTAGAGTTATCTAAATATGTATATTGTATACTAGAGGTATATACAGGAGCGGATATTCAACCAAAGTTCTTTGTACAGTTTTCCTTCAGATACTTCAGTTTTTTTCAACAAATATTTCCTTTAAAAAAAGAAAGAAATGCAGAATCCTGTTGTCATCTTTCTTGCTGTAAGATGAATGAAAATGTTAAAGAAATTGTTGTTATTTACCTGGATATCATAACTGTATGAGGATTGTGTTTTTTGTTTTTGTTTTTTGTTTTTTTTCTTGTCTGGCCTGCGTTGTATGGATATCGTTTCCATATCTGGCATGCAATTGCTGTACTTCTTCAAGCAACAAGAGAATGGTGTCAGTGCTGTATTTTAGCCTCCTCCTATGAGCTCGTTTCAGTTGTAATCTTGACTTTGTTAATCCTGATGTGTTTGGTTTTGTCCTGTGAATATATTACCTCTGCGTGAACGGGCTTCTCCACCTTGGATTTCCTTTCTTTGCGATGCTCAGGAAAATCCCACCCGTAGTTTCTGTTGTAGTCTTCTCTGCGGACAGTAATCACGAACGACGGTGAAAAATAACCGATGCAGTAGCACCTTGGAGAAGAATGGCGATGCGAGGACGAGAGTTTGACCTCTGTGGGTCTGTCCAGACTGACACTGACGTCCAATCCCGATAATCATTTCCGTTATTTTTACTGTTGGCCATTTTCATATCAAATTCTAAGTATTCACCCGCCAGGTTTTTCACCATCCTGTATTCCTGTTACAGCGAAACCACGTTTAGACCATCAGAGGACAGCAAAACTCTCAATTTGAACCTAGGAGGATGTTAGAACCAAAACATAATGTGGAATAAAATGTGGAATCTGATCAAAATTAGCATCAGTTCAGGTTGAAGGCTTCCAACAGACAGCCAGTGTAACGTTGGTGAGTTACCAAATCTAAATTTTAATAAGAAGGTCAATGTCAGCCCCATATGTTGGTCTAACTCTAGGTTGTGTGTGTGTGTGTGTGTGTGTGTGTGTGAGAGAGAGTTGCATCCTTTGTGGCTGGGTTGCTGAGCGCTGTGTTGTTCTGGATGCCCCCACCCCCTGTCCTCATCAGCTGTTATATTTGTTTACAGTTAACCATTAAATACGTTGTCCTGTTACCCTGCTGAGTCCTCGTGTCCAACTCCACTTTGTTCTGTCGCCCTCCTCATCGTCATGGTGATCATATTCCAGCAGAACAGCAGCAAACCGCGGCTCCGGGGCTTGAACCCTGATCGCCGGGGTGGCCGAGCATCCCTGACTGGCCAACTCAGACATGTTGTGTTTATGTTCTCGGTTATTTCATCAAAAATACCAACTTTTTTATGAGATGGCTCTTGAAGGAATACTTTTTGGGCAAAATCCCCTTTCTCTGACTTACCCAGACTGAGATAAGATGTTTAATACCATTTTCACCTCTGTATGTTCAGTGGTTTGGTTCCCATGAGTAGCATTTCCTGTTAGCTTAGCATAAAGGCTTGAGGTCTATGGGAGTCGTTAGCCTGGCTCCATCAACGTGAAAAAACAAACCTTACAGCTGCTCAGAAGCTGTCTGATTTACACAGTTGGGAAAAGGGTATTTTACCGAAAACACTGGAGTATTCCTTTAATGAAAAGTAGTTGCAGACTGAATTCAGCAAAGACAAATTTTCACAAAATCATACCCACTGAGTGCATTTTGTGTAATAACGTCTTTATTATTTTATCTCTAATAATGAGATGATCAAGAAGGTCTTGCAGGTCAGTATTGACAAAGATAAATAAAATATGTTCTTAGATGTTGGCATCATATGCATGTCATTCCACAAACTGTATGTCTGACGGAATGTACCTCACTTGTCTTTATGCGCCCTGTGATGCTTCAAGGCTCCACAAGGGGGCGTTTGTGGACATTTGTGGAAAGCTCCAGATGTTACTGACACATTTGAAGATGCAAGAGCCATCAAACAGCTGGAGGGAACGTCTGCTGTTTTTAAGAGTGAATAAATACAGGTTGGCAGCCTTGACACCTACACCAACTGGGAAAACTCCTTTTTAACCCATTTCCCTTGCTGGGATTTACCTTTTGTATATTAAAGATGGTACAGGAACGTCTTTGTGTGGTTGAGCTGCTACAGTGCTTTGTGGATTTTATGTCTTAAGCAACTTAAAAGGAAAAAAAAAGAGTCTTAAAAACCTATAAATCAATTTTAAAAATTCAGGCGTCAATGTCAGGCATCGCATGAACCAGCTCAGCCCTCATTATTCACATTTTCATCAAATATGAGAAATAAAAACAAATGATTTAATGTGAAGACTACATGAAAAATGACAAAGAAATACAGTTTGTTTCTTTTATGACAACCCTATGAACCTTTAGCTCTGTGTCACATTATAACCATTACATCAAAAACTGACAGAAGTCATGAAGTCATTGAGTCATATTTTTATTGTCAGTCACTTAAGACATAGAAAACCTAATTGACAAGCTGAATAAACACGAACACCAGAAAGATGACACCAGAACAATTCAAATACCCTTAAAAAAAATTTTCTTTGCAATGTCCAGCAATGCATGGATGAATAAAAAATATGAACAGGCTTTTCTCCACACAAAACAGTCAAATATTTAGAAAAATGTGGCAGGAGGTAAATGTTTATAAACGATCACAGTGATGACAGCAGAGTCATGTCAGAGTCCAGATGAAGGGCCGCTTTAGTCCACCTCCTCGATGGTCGGGCCCTGAGAGCCGGATCGTGCCTGCTCTCTGTAGCTGCCTGCAGGCGCTCCTCCCTGATACAACTTGGCGATGATGGGGTTACACACTTTCTCCAGCTCTTTCTGCTGGTGCTGGTACTCCTCTTTATCAGCCAGCTGGTTGCTCTCCAGCCAGGCGATGGTCTGCTCACACTTCTCCACCACCTTCTTCTGCTCCTCCTCACTGATTTTGCCCTTCAGACTCTCGTCCTGCACGCTGCTCTTCAGGTTGAAGGCGTACGACTCCAGGGAGTTCTTGGCAGTGATCTTCTCCCTCTGAAGATCGTCCTCGGCTTTATATTTGTCAGCGTCCTGCACCATCCTCTCGATCTCCTCTTTGCTGAGCCGGCCCTTATCGTTGGTGATGGTGATCTTGTTCTCTTTGCCGGTGCTTTGGTCCACCGCAGACACATTCAGGATGCCGTTGGCGTCGATGTCAAAGGTGACCTGGATTTGAGGAACCCCTCTGGGAGCAGGGGGGATTCCTGACAGCTCAAACTTGCCCAGCAGGTTGTTGTCCTTGGTCATGGCTCGCTCCCCTTCAAAGACCTGGATGAGGACCCCAGGCTGGTTGTCAGAGTAAGTGCTGAAGGTCTGGGTCTGTTTTGTGGGGATGGTGGTGTTGCGTTTGATCAGGGATGTCATGATGCCTCCGGCTGTCTCGATACCCAGGGACAGAGGTGCTACGTCCAGCAGCAGCACGTCCTGAATGCTGCCCGAGGTGTCGCCTGTGAGGATGGCGGCCTGGACGGCAGCGCCATAAGCCACTGCCTCATCTGGGTTGATGCTCTTGTTCAGCTCCCTGCCGTTGAAGAAATCCTGCAGCAGTTTCTGGATTTTGGGGATTCGGGTGGAGCCTCCGACCAGGACAATGTCATGGATCTTGGCCTTGTCCATTTTGGCGTCCCTCAGGGCTTTCTCCACAGGCTCTAATGTTCCCCTGAACAGGTCGGAGCACAGCTCCTCAAAGCGTGCCCTGGTGATGGAGGTGTAGAAGTCGATGCCCTCAAACAGAGAATCGATCTCGATGCTGGCCTGGGAGCTGGAGGAAAGGGTCCTCTTGGCCCTCTCACAAGCGGTGCGCAGCCTCCTCAGGGCCCTCTTGTTTTGGCTGATGTCCTTCTTGTGTTTCCTCTTGAACTCCTCCACAAAGTGGCTGACCATGCGGTTGTCAAAGTCCTCTCCACCCAAGTGGGTGTCTCCAGCTGTGGCTTTCACCTCAAAGATCCCATCATCAATGGTCAGGATGGACACGTCAAAGGTGCCCCCGCCCAGGTCGAAGATCAGGACGTTTCGTTCTCCTGACTTGCCTTTGTCCAGACCGTAGGCGATGGCGGCGGCCGTGGGCTCGTTGATGATCCTCATGACGTTCAGTCCTGCGATGACGCCCGCGTCCTTAGTGGCCTGACGCTGGGAGTCGTTGAAGTAAGCTGGGACCGTGACGACTGCGTTGGACACCTTCTGGCCCAGGTAGGCCTCGGCAATCTCTTTCATCTTCACCAGGACCATGGAGGAAATCTCCTCAGGGTAGAAGCACTTGTCCTCCCCCTTGTATTCCACTTGAATTTTGGGCCTCCCTCCGTCTGCAACCACCTTGAAGGGCCAGTGCTTCATGTCTGACTGCACCACCGCATCGTCAAACTTTCTTCCAATCAGCCGCTTGGCGTCAAACACCGTGTTGCTGGGGTTCATGGCCACCTGGTTCTTGGCCGCATCACCGATCAGTCTCTCCGTGTCTGTGAAGGCCACATAGCTGGGAGTGGTCCTGTTGCCCTGCTCGTTGGCGATGATTTCTACTTTTCCGTGCTGGAAAACCCCCACACAGGAGTAGGTGGTGCCCAGGTCAATGCCAATAGCTACACCTTTAGCTGCACTCATCTTGCTGGAGAGAGCTGCCTGTGAAGACATGGAACAACATTTTAGCATCATATTATATTACCAAGTTACAGCACATCAACACCTACTCACACTACATCTCACAGTCTACATTATTATTTCACACTGGTGGGGTATGGCGAAATATATATTGGGCAACAGTAGAAAAACATATATCATTCCATTTTTTTCTCTTTGATTTATTTCATTGTGACACAAAATAAGCTTGTTCCGGTATTACAGGAGTTTGTTTTCTGTCATTTGTAATTGTCCAAGACTCTGGACAGTGATGTCATTTGCAGTGTTGTAATGTAACGAAGTACAAATACTTCGTTCCTGTACTTCAGTAGAATTTTCCCATATCTGTACTTTACTTCGTTATTTATATTTCTGACAACTTTTACTTTTACTCCACTTCATTTCCAAAATAAAATGTGTACTTTTACTCCGATACATTTCTCTTAACCATCTTTGTTA
>OMLB01015953.1:0-19724 GCA_900302555.1 Myripristis jacobus | reverse complement strand
AAATATTTTATTTTATATTATATTATTCATTTTACTTTTTCCCCCCTGTAAATCTACTGATCAACACTCCAGGCCAGATGATGGCGGTAATGCACGAGTAAGATGGATTGCAAAACCTCAGAAAAACCAGAACAAGAAGCAGCACCTGAAGGCAGCATCCTGTACGGGACAGGCTTTAGCTGAGGGTCATCTCTGAAACATGGCGTGGAGAGGTTGTGTAATGAAATGGACCAAAACACAGTTCATCAGATCCACCAACACAGCGTCGCGAGGCTCCAGGTGAGCAAATGAGACAGTGACTTGTGTTGTTCAGCTCGGACCAGCCCTGGTCTGCTGGGAGACACTGATAAAATGTGTTTATCTTTATCCGCTGCGTGCGAATCCAGCTGCCCTGTCTGTCTCTGTAAATATTGTCGATCGCTGCCGGAGCTGGAGCACCACCGCTTTATTGTGCGTTATTAAGCTGCAGCGCCGATACTGTCCAAATCGTGCATGTATTCATTCATTCATCCCTCCGTCCATTTATTACTCACCTACCAGTTTTTGAAACTGTGCCATGAGCTGGGGGATCAAATCAACAAACACTGCTCAAACGTACAAGATGTCCTAATGAACAACATAGCCTATAGACAAATGTTTGAAACTATCCCGTAACGTAAAATATATTTTTTTAAATCATTATTATTACTATGTGTATATGTTTATCTGTTTATTTATATGTAGCTGGGTGTTGTTATTAAACAGGGGGCGTGGCTGTGCTAAGGTGACGAGGTTAAACTTCCGGAAGCAGCGTGACACGCAGGTTGTGTAACTGTAAATATTGCAGATGACTGATGCCTGCCTTCACTTAAATATAGACTATCTCAATCAAACACTATCATGCATTGAGCCAGGCGGTTTTCTACTCAGAGTGGATGGTAGGTTGAAGAATTTGCTGTAGTTTTATAAAAAAAAATAAAAAAAAATGTAACCATCTCTCCTTCTTTGTCCACATGATTTTTCACAGACTCACCCCCTACAGCCAGCAGAGGTGTGCTTTCCGTCGGGAGGCCAAGAGGCCAGAGACAAAGAAAGGCAATGTTGACAAAGAAACAAACAATACACCCTCTGAGGCTGCTGATGGCGTGCCACCGGGCCAAGCTGCGCCGCGTCCTCCCAGAGTCCACAGGCCCACGCTTTTCAGACCGCTGATGTTCACAGTAGGGGTAGGTTCTCTTTATCTTCCTACCCACGTTTTAAACAGAGAGCTTTACTTTCTGTGATCCAGTCTGGTCAGTCATTGTTCATGGTGTAGCAGGAAGAGATGTGCAATGTAAAGATGTAGCTGTGGGACAGCAGGACGGTGTGTTTGTTGTTGTCTGACTCCATGCCAGTTTACAGGCTGCTCCTTTGGTGCAGCGGCCATCTTACAATATGAGTCTCTGAAGTCAAGAGTACAGACTGCAAAGGAGGAGGCCAAGTCAGAAAAATTGATACAGGTGAGGGTGTAATGATCCAATCTGCATGTCAACGCACATTAAGCTTCAAGGAATGAGATATGTCGGATGATTCAGTAAACTGTCCACAACATTTTACCTTCAGGGGTCCCAGGATATGGCATACTGGCATAACTGGTGGAACCAGCTGACAGACTTCCAGAAACAGATCATTCTCCTAATGTCCATGGTGGATGACTTCTGGAGCAGTCTCACTGAGGGACAGAGGACTGTCACTGGTAGGTCACTTGAAACACACACACACACACACACACACACACACACACACACACATAATGTAAGCAGAATTGTTGCTACTGTTGCTACTTCAACTGCCACAAGGCTCACGTTAATCTGAAATACAGTGTCTGTTAATAACACATCCTGTAGTCGTCTTTGTAGTCACTGGCTTCTCTTTAACCTTTTCCCAGGTATTATAGCAATAAATGCTGTAGTCCTGTGCTGCTGGCGGATCCCCTCTATGCAAAGATCCATGATAAAGTACTTCACTTCCAACCCAGCCTCCAGTGAGTATGCTGTTTCTCCCAGTTTTATTAATTTTACACTTTTATAAATAGTTTGCATTTTTTGTTGAAATGCAAAGGTTGAATTTGAAAGGGTTAATTTCCACTTAGTTTACGTGATAAATGGGATAATGAGCAGCAGCAGCAGGGAGGCATAGTGAGCTGGATACTGTCTTACAAGTGGTGGCTGTGGGTTCAAGTGTTCACCTCCTGAAGTGTCCATAAGAAAGAAACCCTGATGCCCTTTCCCATTTGGCTCCATATCCACTAACACTTCACAGTGAAGTGTCAAGATCAAATTATTCTTTTGGATTTCAGTGTGTGTTGTTTTTTTTAAACCCTATGCTGGTTAATACTTCAGTAATTATATTTACATTATGTGAAACAGAGAGTCCACTCCTGGAAAATTGGTGGTATCCAAAGTTATGTTTGTGGATATTTCTCACCATGAACTCAGTCACTTCTTGCAGTCTGTATAATTTGGGTGTGAGTTGGCAACAGCAGAACATATTTGCAAACCTCCTCAGTTCAACCTGAAACTCCAGATGAAGTCACACTGCAAAGCTGTGAAGGCCCCTCCTTTTTCAAAGTGCAAGATTTAAATGATCTGGCAACTGCAGGAAGCCCTCAACACCATCTGCTGGCAGCAAGGAGCAGTCAATCAGTGGATACCTTTTTTGTTATCAGTTGCTTAGTTTTATTGACTGCCCTGACAAATGAATGATAACAAAATAACCAAAGATTATAACATCAGATGTATGTTCTTTCACTTGACATGTACATATATGAGCAGAAGTTATTACATAAGAATGGCATTGACTGATTCTCTTACATAGTTCTGATGCATAAGCCAAGATCAAATTACTACTGTTATTATTATTATCTACCACACATATTATGTTTACATTTTGGCAACTGTAAGGAAAACACTACAAATCCTGGTTACCTCTATGTATTAAAATACTACTTGTTAAAACCACAGTGGACAAGGAATGTATTTGTAAGATGCTTCATATAGAATCAGCACTCATTTGGAGCTTCTTGTACTTCACGTTCCTTTCCGTCTATAGCTTTGAGGCCATTAAATGTGGCAAACAGTGCACACAAATGGAGATGAAGTGGAAAGGTGAGGGAACAGGGGATAGATCGAGACAAAGCCTGAGTCTCTGCCAGTTGTTCTGTAGCTGATCCTGACCTCTGACTTTCTGGAGATTAGCAAGTGAAAAGAGGAAAGTTAATTAACTATGTTAACATTTTCAAACTGCAGTAAAGCCTCAGTTGTAATTCAGGCCCTAAGCAATTTCTCTTCTGCATTTTCATCTGCACTTCTATGTTTCTGTCCTTCATTCTGTTCTACCAGAAACGCAGTGCCTTCCCATGGTCCTGTCCTCCTTTAGCCACTACTCCATTATCCACATGGTAGCCAACATGTATGTCCTGTGGACGTTTTCCTCCAGTATTGTCTCTCTCCTGGGGAGGGAGCAGTTCCTTGCAGTCTACCTCTCTGCCGGTTAGTAAAAAAAAAAAAAAAAAAAGATGAATAAAGAATAATATAAACGAGTTAGGGTGATCAAAAAGAGTAAGGGAGTTATGGGACTAATATTATAGAGGGTGTAGTCTCTCTGGATGTGTGCTCAGAAGTACATCTTACTTTTTTTTCTAATGAGCTAAACTGGGGAAAAGGTTACACTTCAGTCAAAACAGCACCTCGATCTGACTCCCACTTCATCACACACCCTATGTTGCTTTTGTTAAGATGAGGAGAGTTCCTCAGGTCCTCATAGTCTGCCTCTTTGCTTGCAGAAAATGAAACTGATCAATACGGGTCAAAATGGCAATAAAGAATTTGAAAGAAGAGAAAGTGGGTAAAATGGGAGGGCTATCATGGCGGTGGTGGTAGGCTACAATGTTTGAATAAGATGTAGCGGGTGTGAACGGGATGGAAGGTCTTGAAAGTCTTCCTCAACTGTGAGAAGGCAAAACTCCTTTCACTGTGCATCATGTACAGTAGGAGAGAAAAAAAATATTTGCCAGTGTCATCATTAGATAATGACTGAGTGGAGATGACTGTTGCCATGTTTCATCCTCATGCTGTATATATATATTCAGGTGTGATCTCCACCATGGTCAGCTACATGTGTAAGACAGCCACTGGACGTCTGCATCCTTCGTTAGGGGCGGTGAGAATCCTTGCTAAAATCTTTCTAAGGAATCATACAAATGGGATACGCCAATGGAATTTTTTTTTGTTGATATCTCTTTCTTCTTGATCCTCAGTCAGGTGCCGTCATGACAGTCCTGGCTGCAGTTTGTGCAAAGGTGCCAGAAGCCAAGCTCGGCATTATCCTCCTGCCTATGGTCACTTTCACAGCAGGAAATGTAAGTGATATAATGTGTATGTGAATATTTGTGTGTGTGTGTGTGTATGTATGTGTGTGTATGGGTGGGTGTAGTTGCTAATGGTTGTACATGGTTGCAACTCTGGACAGATCTTCAAAAGTATTGTGTTGTTGGTTTTTTTCGTCTTTGTACATACACTTAACAGGCACTGAAATCCCTGTCTTGTCTGCTTTCACCTCAGGCAACAAGTGCAAGTTTAAAAGAATGTCAGTGCATGAACAAAAGGGATAGAGTCCCATGTGTGTGAGTGAATGTGTAAGTATGCATGTATGAATGCATGGTAGATGATTGTTAATGATGTGCAGTATGCTCTGTGTAACTGTAAGTTCCTCTGATCTGGCTGTCCTTAGGCTTTGAAAGCTCTCGTTGCCATAGATACGGCAGGACTTATTCTGGGATGGCGGCTGTTGGATCATGCAGCTCATCTTGGTGGAGCCCTCTTTGGAGTGTGAGTGGCCAGCGTTCACATTTTTCACTTAAAAACAACAAACATTGTTAAGGAAAGCCTGAGTTGATTTCCTGCTTTACATGCTGCTTGTGATCCATGTACAATACATCTAAAGACAAGTTGTGGCTGTAAAACGGATTTTACAACCCTGATATCAACAATGTATGGCCCATACCAGCAACATTAAAAAAAAAAAAAAAAAAAAAAGAAAAAAAAAATTAACCTAATTTCTTAACTATAACTAACTTAATTAACTGTGACCAAGTGTGAGTCATGAATATCAAGCAAATTCAAAAAAGTTAGGGACTATGGCAGAAACACCTAAGAAATTTAAGAGTTAATGGTCAATCTAATAACCCTTTAAGACAAATGATTGAGGTAAAGGGATTTTATGGAACTTTTATGGTATCATTACTCCATAACAAAACATGCATATTCAACAGGACTGGGAAGATATTACGTGGAATCTAAATATTGTTTTCATAAAACAATCCCATACTGTAGTTGCTACATTTTTACTGTCTTTGTATCTTGTCCCACAGATGGTATGTAGCATATGGCCACAAGCTGATATGGAGAAAGAGGGAGCCTCTTGTGAAGCTGTGGCACAACATCCGTTCTCAAGGTGCCAGCGGAGGCAGGCCTGGTGGGGGACCAGGGCCACTATAGGACACTAAACGAGTCCCCCAGAACTGTGACACTCACCACCTGGACTTTGAGTCACTTTTCATCATTGACATGGAGTCTTTACAGATTTTATTGTTGTCAGTAATTTCAGTTTTCCAGCAAATGTTTTAAAGTCAGGAATGAAAGTAAGCTGATGTTACGGTACAAGTCAACCTCTAAATTTGAGGTAGGGTTTGGATGTCACACATGGTGGTTTAATCCAGATGTTCCATATGGAGGCTGATAGCAGCTAACTCCCCTTTTATACCCTACAAGTAAACCCTTAAATGTCCAACAGAAAAGCATCACCTTTCTGACTGAGATTAACTGCATTAGTGTCTGACTAGGCATGAAACCTGCGGTGCTGATCCCATTCACTGATGTGGTCTGATAAAATGAATCTTACCTGTTTTGGGATTATTATTTTCTATTTATTTTTTCCTTCATATAAAAGAGGGATTACACATAAGTGACGCAAGACCAAGAACTTATCAAATTACATGCAGTGGACACTTTACTAGGTATGGCTAGCAGACATTTGAAATGCTGGAACCAGTGCTTCTGGCAAATAAAGTTAATCAAACATCTTTCCCATTTTAAAATCAAGGAAAACAGTAACCGAGCCTCTGTGTGCAAGCTTTACACATATTTAGACATAATTCACTGGAGGATAGAGCTGTCCATATAAGCAGAGGGCTGTACTGAACAAAGTTGGCACTCTAAGTTTAGTTTAAAAATAGCTTTATCCTCTCAGCATAAAATGACGGCATTAAGTGTTCCATGGAGTATCTTGTGTGAGAGTGAAAAGATGAGATGACTTGTACAGACCGATACCTTATTTCTGCTTTCTGATGTGGAAAACTGCATCTCCTGATTTTGTGTTGAAGTATTTATCCAACATCTTGGCATTTTGGAACAATTGTACAATAAAATTCATCATTGAGTGACTTGATTATTGTCACTGATATGCATATTCCTGCAAAGTGTTGCCTCACAGAGAACAAAATAAAAAAGCACCCGAGAGCCATTATTGATGGTGAAATAACATCATTTCCTTAATTTGGATCGGAGGCCATGAAACTAAGGGAATGCTATTAAGATGAGCATTTCTATAAATTCCAAGAGTTTAATCTAAGTGGGTTTTCCCATGTCTCCCCCTGAGCCCAACAATCACAATACAGTCTCTCTTTGGTATGGTTGTGTAAGACGTTTTTTTTTTTAGAATTTCAATGGATTATACCCAACTTTATGGAAAAAAAAATTCAAGACACCCAGCCTTCTGATATGGTGGGGAAACAATGTTAACCTTCACTGGGAATGTCATCGAGCCTCCTTGCAATGTGAACATATAAGCTTGCTAAATAACATGGAAGAACCCTGCAAATTGGCAAATGTATTAATGACGATTGTCTACATGAGTACTGAGAGTAGTAGGCAGAAACATTTCAAGCACTGAACCATTACCTACCCACTGTCCCATGAAATCCCCAAGCATTAAGTAAAGACCCTACCTTGCACATAGCTGTTCAAACCTTTTACAGCTCCATAGGTGTTTTGTATACAGATTGTCTCTGCACAGATTCGATGGGAGCCAAGCTAGATAACATCAAGTTCATTCCTCAGTGTTTGGCACATGTGTAGGCACATCATACGACCACAAGGGCTGAACAGATACTTCTGTGGCAGGTGCAAGATTTATTGTGGTTGCTGGATTTGTCTCATCAGTTGATTATTCAATCATTCAAAACACCTCAGGAATCTGGTTTTTATTTGGATGTGATTCTGAGACTTAAACCTTCCTAATTAATAACATGATTGCATCCTATAATTCCACTGAGAAATAAAATAAGTAACTTGATTCATTGAAAAAACAACATGTTCATAAGCATAACAGACAAAGTTACAGCAAAACACTTTTACAAACTTTTAGTCATTTTGGCGCAGTGCTTACTGACTTTGAGCAAGCATGAACAATTATTGTTACAAAGGTTCTTACCAAGCAGACAAACTAAAAGCAAAATAAAGAAAAAAAAAACTAAAGAAAAATGTCAATTTAAGAAATAAGATAACCATCTACAGCTCATATAGCTTTAAGGTTGGCTATGATTGGCAAAATTCACTCTGTTGCACTTACTGAGATTACAGGGATGATGTCTAAACAAACTCACCCCAAAAGCAAAATTCTATTGAGTATAGTTAACTCCAGTTAAATTCAGGTTTTCCATGGGATTGCATTGCAAAACAAACAGGCAAACTGTCAAATCAGTTATGAGACTGACATCTGCTGGCTTCAAAAGTAACTGTGCTACAATTCTCTGTAACAGCTGTAAATGATGAGGTAAAGGCAGCTTTGGCAACAATAAAAATTATCAAATGCTGATGTCTCGTTAGACTGAGGATCTGCGGAAAATCTTGTACCTTTCTTGCTGTTGTACAAAGAGTGAAAAGTCCATCGGTGTCCTGCTGATGCTGTGGTGACATTGCTCTGTGCCATGAGATACAAGGGTAAGAGTGAGCAACAACAGAAACAGTAAAACAATGAGCTAACTATTTTTATGTATGCATTATCCAATACTCGGACTGTAAATGCAATTCGAAAACCTCTGCTGAAACAGTCTTCTACCACAGCATTGTTTACATAAATGTAATAATTTCTTGGGTTGTGAAGACGTTTTATCATTTCAACATGTGTTAGGTCAGATTTCGAAATAGTGGCTGACCGTACCTAACACTTATATGAGTTTTATATGCTGTTTGAAGTTGTGAAAGCCTTGTTTGCATTTGTACATTCCCTGTAAACATTGACTTTTACAGAACTACAGCTGCAAATCACTAGTCTATCAACCTGAGCCTCGGCCCTGACACCTGAACACACATTATCAGCAAAATATCACAGACTTACCTGAGTGCTACTTGGGTCCACCTTCACTCTGTCGATGCCAGTCAAAGACTTTCCAGGCCAAACAGGTCCTCCTCAGCTCCTGCTCTTATGGTTGGCATAACTGGGGAAGCCAAACTGGCAAACCATCAAGTTGGAGAAGCAGAGTGGCATGGTGCCATAGATCTGTGCCAGCCTGTTTAAACAATAGGACCTTTGGAGTAGGTGTTCAGGACGATGCCACATACCCACATACCCACTGCTAGCATCCTTCTCCAGGTTGCGGATGTCCACAGGCTTCACAAAGACTCCGGAGGGTTTGCCTGTGTTGCTGTTAGATTTGGAAGAGCTTGACGACCGGGAATGTTTTCCCAAATATAGTGCAACAACAAAGTTCATGGCAATGTCATCACAGTTCTGTGTTTCATCCACCAGAACATGCACTGCTGAAGGCTGCTCCTGGAAGAGCTGCAGGTAGCGGTGGTGGAAAAAGGCAGCACCAATCAGCACCATGGAGTACCTGCAGTGAATGCATTGTGGTAAGCAGGCATATGAAATGGCCCATCTGTGGCACGACCAGGACAGATCAAACAAAGGACACCGGCTGACACAAAACAATCTGGGGCATATGAAACAATGCAGCTAAATGCAATTAATCAAACTATTATCAGAATTGCGACATGGCCAAGTGCAATATCAAAATCTTGAGCTGCATTTTCTGATAAAAGTCGTGATAAAATACCAGTACTATGGTGCTATGACACTGTCGTGGCCTACAAATCCTATTCTCCAGATGTAATAAAAAATGTTTTCTACAAATCACATCAAAATCAAAAACACATCATCGTTACTTTAGAAGTTTTTGGTGAAAAAGAAAATAATGATTGTCATTTCCAAAATAATTGCAAATCATACCACAATCACAATATCTGTCAAAACAAGTGCAAGATAATGTTTTCATCATATCGTTCAGCCTTAGTCGCTAACACTACTAACAAAATAAAGATAAGTGACCTACCTGTCACCTCCACCCAACTGGGGGTCCTGTAGCTCAAAGCTGCCATAACTATACACTCCTCCTGCAGTGACATGTTTTCGAGGGACAAACCCAACTATCTGGTCTGGAAATTGCTGGAGAACAAAAGATAAAACTTTTTATGGTATACCATAAATTGTGCCTGCATATGGTAGTGCAATCCAGTGATACAGTTGAGTTTGACTTTTTTTGCTTGGTCTCTGAAGGATACCATTACCTTCCACACGGAGAAAGCAAAACTGATGTCAGGAACACTGACCAGGGTGTCATCATCCAGCATCAGCACAGCTAGGGATCAGAACAAAGACAAAATATTAGAAAAACAGCAAACTTCAGCAGTCTCAAACTATGAGACCGGGCATACCATATACATACACCTTTACCCACAGCAATGCACAATAACGGGCTACAAGCTGACAGACATACTGACCATCGGTGCCAATCTCTGGAAACGGCTGTAGTCTATTGCGCATCCGATTGGTATTCTGCTCCTTGAACACCACAGGGACAGGATGGGGACCCAGGGAGCTCCACAGCTTTTGGGGGGTCTGCTCTCCAATGTTGTTCCAGACTATGATGATCTGCTGAAGGTGAGGCACTGCCTGGTAATGGTTCAGGAGTTTGAGCAGAATGTCTGTGCGGTTGTAAGTCTGGATGATGATGGTGAAACCCTCCTCACCGGTGCTGTCAACACGATGGCCCGGCGATAACGAGTCCTCCCTTTTGGACGTCGCCCTCCGTAGCACCCCCAGGACACCATCGCCTGCTCGGTCCTCTGCGGCAGGCAGCAGGGCCGTCAAGGCTGCACCAACCAAAAGCAGCAAGAGAATTGGCCAAACCAAATAGGCCCGCCGGAGTCCCATCCAGCCACGGGGGACCCTGCATCAGAGGAGGCAGAATGAATGAATGATTTATTTCAAAAATTCACACAAATAAAAAAAAAAAAAAAAAAATAAACAATTTCTCTATTCTCCATAATAAACTTATTTAGTTATTTATTTATTTTGCATACGAAAACCTAATAAGTATACATATTTTTGTGTACGCAAACATACACAAAAACATATGCACATATATCCATTACATACCCTGTATATTCCATTAAATATGTGTATATATACATGAATAGGCATACCTTTACATATCTACATATTAATGTATCTCCACATGAGTATAAGCAGCCATATATCCCTAAGGTACACCTATACACATCACCAGATATTCCATATAACTTATTTTGTTCACCCGCCCAAGACACATACAGCTTTCTGTAAATCAGTGCTCATAACACAAATTCAGCGTTTCATGCAGCTGCCGTCACATTCCCAAACAAAGCACCCTGTGATAATGAGCACATAATATATGCCATTAAGTTCATAGTCCAAATGGAATAATTTGTTGTGTTTGAAAAGCGATGACTTCAAGCCATCTGTGCTTGGAAGTTGACCTGCTGCCTGCGCTGCATCTTGTCTTTAGATGCATGGACAACAGAGGCCAGTTTCTCTGCCATGATAACCAGTAGCCGCTGCTTTCGTTTCCTTACCTCTTCCTAATTCAAAACAAGCAGGCTATAAACTCACCTCATTTTGTTATTATCGTCGGCTTTGCAAAACAACTCGTTTAATTCTCACTGCCCGCCATATTGGCCGACTTACACCAAAGAGTGTATAGGGCAAAGAGCTAACATCAGCCGCAGTGCAAGTGGAAGTCGCAGCTGTTTCCAACTGGAAAGTAACACACCGTTTGCAAGTCAGTTCGCAAGTTTATGTAAAATTGTCCAAGCGAGTGTTTTACGCATGCTTGTATCGCCAGAGACTGACTCGATCTCTACTGAACAAAACAACCCCCCACATTTGATCTGACAGCGGTGCATATCCCAGCCGTGGATTTATAAAGAGAGCCATCCACAAGCATTCAAGTATCGGTTGTCATCTGGCTCGGAGGGAAGCGGAAGCACAAAGTGAAGTCACGTGGCCGCAAATGCGTACGCAAACATCTGGAAGGGGATCGGGGCGATATGAGAGTGTGACCTGTTTAACAGCAAAAACAGGGGGAAAAAAGAAACTTCAGATGTTTTCAGGTCCATCTGAGAGAGGAAAGGATTTCATGTTTTAGGTGCGTGTTTTGATGGAGAGGCTCATCTGATGGTAAGCTCTTGGTAATTCTTCTGTCATTCTGCGCGCAGTAATAACTACAGAGACCTAATTTGCGCATTCCTTATTCAAAACGCCTTTATCGAAATGCAGTTACTGTAATAGGCTATCTTTTATCACACCGAGCCGTGGACCCCGTATGTTTTCATTCTCTTTTTTTTCTTTCGTAATGGTCTTTCGTCTTTCTTCTTTCCTGTCCACATTGTTTTGAATGACCATAATTAAATAATGACAGGATTATGATAGTGTTGATAAATTAGAGAATTCAATTCACTTGAGGGCTGTTTTATTTTTAAACTGTCCTTATTGCTTCTCTTTCTGTGGATGCTTGTTGTTGCCCTCCCCCAAGTGCAAAACAAATTACTAGACTAAACAGTGGGAAGATAGTTGAGATCTCTATACATGCTCATAAGTTAGATAAATGAATTTGGTAGCTGATGGATATCAGATGATCTATCAGGATGTGATTTAATGGTCAATAGTAAATTGTGTTTTTTGGTATGTGGTGGCCCTACTATCCCAGCTAGACACTGCAGGGCAAGGCAGTCCACCCGGGGGCTAAATCAGCTGCATGTTAGTTTAGACAAATATCGCCATACTCTTTCTGCATATAGTATGTTATCTGAAGTTTACAAGGAAAGGTTACAGGTCATGTTCTTTTGTTCACAGGGGCAAGGAGAAGGAATTTCGTTTTTATGGGACCACCAATCTGCTGACTTGAGCAGAGATAAGAATTGGGAGGTGTAATTTGAGAGCTAAACCTGATTTGGTGGGAGAAATATAACTCTGTTGTACTGGACAGAGAGAGACAGACACACTGTCAGAAGCAGTTCCTTTAAGTTCCAGATGATTTAGGGATTAGATCTGGGCAATATATCCTTATCGATGGTGTGATGAGACTAGCTATCTGGGATTTTGGATATCATAATACTGTGGCATGTCTTAAGTGTCTTTATCTGGTTTTAAAGGCTGCATTACAGTAAAGGGATGTTATTTTATGAACTTATTAGACTGTTCTACCTACTCTGTTGTTTGCCTCTACCTGCCTCGCCATCACATCCATATCACCAACAACTGTTTATGAAAAACGTCTCTTGCAGATATCTTATGAAACCACCAGTAGTCATATTAGAGATATTAGGGAAAGACAGCACTTATCATTCATCTATGTTGTTGGAGACTGTGGAAAATACAATTAATTTAAATAAGGAAGATTAATTTGACAAGACTAGGAGCTGGGGAGGGGATTGCTGCTTGGGATGAAAATGTGGAGATGTGAAGAGTGGGGAATGTGGGATAAGTTGTATAAAGAACAAAGGAAAGAGCTCTCTCAGGGCATCGACAATAGCTATAGGCTAAAAGCTGCTGGTGCAGTCAATATTTAATTTCCTATTAGAGACGCTGATAGAGAAGTTTTTATTTTCTCTCTTTTTTCACTCAGCACGACATCTTCCAAATGAGAAACATGATTTCATCACCAGTGTTGAGCTGTCCTACAGTCCCACTGTCCAATGGGCTGCAGATTCCAATACTTGGATTAGGTGTGTTTGTACTAATACAACTTAATTAAGAAATTGAATTGATGCAAAGCTATAGGGGCTGGGCACAGGAAAAACCTTTTTTTGTAGATCATGACCTTTTACGCACAATTTGAAAAAGTTGGACACTGCTTCTGATATTGCCTCTTTTTTTATCTCTCTCCTCCAGGCACATCACATCATGGAGGATACTCACATGATACCGTTGTCCATGCACTCTCAGAGTGTGGCATACGGCATATTGACACAGCAAAGCGCTATGGCTGTGAGGAAGAACTGGCTAAATCTATCAGAGAAAGTGGGGTGCCACGGAATGACCTGTGGCTTACCAGCAAACTTTGGATACAGGACTATGGATACAAAACTGCCAAGAAGGCCTGCCTCGACTCCTGCTCCCGGATGGGAGTGGAATATCTTGGTATGGGTTGAGATCAGTGAGGCAGAAGGATTTAAAATAAAAAATAATCAATTTCAGCTGAACCCATTCAATATAATTAGTTGATTAATATCTCTTTACACTGACACCATGAAATCTATCAAGTAACACTATTTGGATGAAACTGCTGCAGCTGTTTTCTGTATAATCCTTAACAGTTCAATACCACCCACCCTATTTTACATGTGAAGAATGTAGAAGTTCCAGATTGAGCTGTTATTCCTGTCTCTTCTCTCTCATAAAATAATAATCTGCCCTTGTTTTCAGATTTGTACCTGATGCACTGGCCAGACCCGAGGCAGCCAGGTCGCAACAACCGGGAAGTGAGAGCTGAGACCTGGAGAGCCTTAGAGGAACTTTACAAAGAGGGTACAAAACAAAGAGAAATATACTGACTACTGACTTGTTCAGTTGTAAGGAGCAAGTTGAGACAATTTTTTGCTGCTAACATTCTGACATTTTCTGTTGCTATTCATCTTTGATTGTAAAACAACACCTCAAAGTGTGAGGTATTTTGAAATCCAAATTATGTAATCTAGCTTTTTATGTATGTAGTCCTTTAGAAGAGATGATCCAGTGCTTCAGTGTATACACTAATGTAATGGTTAATAAAATATTATATATATATATCATATATCTTTGTCTCTAGGGGTTTGCCGTGCCATTGGAGTGAGCAATTTTCTGGTCCACCACTTGGAACAGTTAAAGGAGGATTGCACTGTGGTGCCACATGTTAACCAGGTGAGTTTTCAAGAAGATATTTAGGAGGAAAATTGGTAACGCATCAGCACATGTCTGGGGTAACAGGTTCTAGAGTTGCGAGAGAGAAATAAAGAGCAAAATGCTACCTGCTGTTTTGTCCCGCACTTTAATGCTTGCTTACACCTCCATTTGCTACTAATCACCTCCTGTTTCACCCCTGCATTTAAATCTCACTGGTGAAGGCAGCACCAGGGCAGCGCTTTCTCGTTCTTATTCACAATACTGGATGATCCAATAAGTCAAACCACAGACAGGAAGCAGTTCAGTCAGTGAACCAAAGGACTCACCTTCATCCCAGAAAATGAGGTGGGCATAGTAGCACTCTGAATTGAATTTGATGAGTCAGTGAAGGAGACTGACTCAAACCACAGACTGAATCTTGGTCTTGAAAATAAAGTTAAGAACAGTAGCGCTGTCGTGTCGTTCACTGAGTGAAACTAATTCAAGCTGCAGGATGCAATTGACTCACTGTCCTCAAGAGGTTAAAGCTTTCAGGCAATGTTCTGGCCACACTCTGACCCCCCAGTCATTGATGTAGCAGCAGGTACTTTGCCGCTAAAAATATTACCACTGATTGGGTGTGGCTAGAAGTGCGACATGCCTGAAAGTTTGAGCCCCCTCCCATGAGGGCAGTGCAGCAGAAGTTTTCTGCCTCATGTGATTTAGTGTTGACTTGCTTTTTAATTGGCAGAGTAGCAAATAAGGTTTTCAGAAACAAATGTGTTCTGTAGGTGAAACAAAGTGTTTAGTTTTCAGAAGTAAAGGTGTTTAATAGAACAAAATAATCTTAAAATATTCCAAGCGATGACAGGCTTCCACACACAAATTTAAAATGTTCCCCTACTGACTGTAGTTACTACTGTTCTGTTTTCTGATTGCCGCACCGCTTCATAAACTGCTGACAATATTGTCTAATGTTAAAGTACTATGTGCAATGCAGTTTCCTTAACAGAGCAGTACTTTGCTTGAAATGCTTTTAAAAATGAAATTCACGATATGATTCACTCATGATATGACCCATCAGCTGGAGTATCATCCGTTCCAGCAGCCCAATCAGCTCAGAGAGTATTGCCGTCAGGAGGGCATTGTGTTTGAAGGGTACTGCCCTCTGGCAAAGGGTCAAGCCCTCAACAACCCCACTGTCGTCCAGCTGGCACAAAAGTACGGCCGCACACCTGCTCAGATCTGCATCCGCTGGAGCATACAGGTGCTAATCTCATCATTCAGATATTTCTCATCTTAAATTGGCCTGAGCCATGCAGTTGTGTTTTTTCATCGTGTATGTTTTCAGCTTACTTTGCTTTGACTGTTTGCTTTTTCTCCTCAGAATGGAGTTGTCACAATACCAAAGTCCACCAAAAAGGAGAGGGTGCAGGAAAACTGTGAAGTGAGTTGAAAATGTGCAACACCACCTTTTTGGATACTCATACAAAAAGCACTTTAGCCAAAAATTCAAACAGTTTTTACTGTGAACTAGAGAGGCATGTTGGCTGTGGTTAACACTGCCAGGCGAGAGTCTAAATTGCCCATAGATGTGTGTGTGTGTGTGTGTGTGTGTGTGCTTGTATAGGATCAGCCCTGTGATAGACTTCCCCAAGTGTGTACTAGGGAAGTTTCAGCTTACTTACAACCCTGATTAGGAATATGTGGGTAATGAAAATGATGGAAGATGGAATGAAGTGTAAAATATCAATGAAAGTGTTGGTCACAATGTTGCTGTATGATATAGAATGTATCAAATGCTAACTCATTCTTGTTACAACCACCATCACAGCCTTGAAAGCCACAACTGTCGCCACTTCTTTTCCTCCTCCTGTTTCTTCCAGGTGTTTGGCTTTCAGCTGGAGGAGGCGGACATGGCGGCTCTGGGCAAGTTGCATGATGGGAGACACGTCAGCTGGGATCCAACGCACATTGAGTAACAAGGTGTGGGATAAAACAAGTCATGTCCTTCCGAGAACCAGTGCATGCATCTCATTGCAAATCTTTCTGCTTGACTCACAATTGTTTATTTAGTTTGGTTGAATGTGGCCTGGTTCACTCTCATGTTTATTGGGAGTGGTATTGTGAAGGCTGAATTGTAATGATCCGGTATCTGATCTTCAGATTTTATTTATTTAGCTATGAGGAAATACCTCGTTAGGATTAGCAGTCTCTTTCAGTGTGTCCTGGCCAAGATGGGCAGCAGCACATTTCACCAGTAAAAAAAAAAAAAGTACAAGACATTAAAAGACACACAGAGGTCAGCTAACTTTAACTAACCGTTAACTTTGTGTTTCAGCAGGTTGGGATTTCACACTCTCACCAGAGGATATGAACACTATCACCAAACTCCACTGTGATATGAAGCTTACTGAACTCGGCTACCTGCTCTGGAAAGAATTAACACAAAAACATTTACACACACACACACAAGAAAAATGGGGCATTGTTGATTTCACTCAGGTGCCTTTATTTATGGAAATACATATCTACTTGTTTACTTTGATTTTTCATGAAGAAAAATAGTCTGGATGAATGTGTTGCACTCATAGGCAACACTGAAACGACGTCAGTATGAAACAACTCTCAATACCTCCATGATGATTTTAGCATAATAGGCTGAGACATTAAACATGTCTCTTGATGGAAATAAAGTTGTTCCACTGGTGCTTTTTTTGTGACAAGCTAGCTCTAAGTAAAGCTCAATGATAAGTGCATATTATATGAGTATATTTTTCCAGAATTTTGTTTCCAGGTCACACTGGGAAGTAACAAACTCAAACTCCTGTCAAGCAATTTGTTTTAAGAATTTTTTCATGTAATTGTGAAATGGCTGAAATTAAAGGATATATCCCGAAATGGCCTGTCTCTGCAGATGTTTTTATACCATCACCAAGATAAAAAAAAAAAAAATGTGGCTATGAAACACCCAATATTTTACAAATGTTGTTTGATTGAAATGGTTTAGTCATGTTCATAATACTACCACACAAATGGTACAATACCACAAGATAAAGGAAAAAATATGAGAGGAAAACTTGTGATATCAGCAGAATAAAATTGAAATATAGGCTACCCTTCTGATGTGGGATAGAGAACTGTGTTTTGACCTCTGCCTGCTTGGGTCGAGAGTCTGAGTTCAGTCTCTTTTCTGTTGTTTTTTATCCTGCTGTAATTTTTAAAAAAACTTTTCTCAAATGAATGAACTGCTCTTATGGGTGAAAATTTAAAGTTTGTAATTTTTTAAAGACACCTCAACAATAGTACACTCAAGCTTTAAATTAAATATTAATAAAAACAAATTAGGCTCAGCAATTTCCATCCAGAAGAATCAGATTTGCATTCAAAACACTTATCAAACACCAGCTCTACATAAAAGAGCAGGTGCAACAAAACTGTGAAATAAATTGCAGCATTGAATTAATTTTACGTTTGCACATTATACTAAACTTTTCTTTTTCATTCTTTCAGTTTTCACAATAATTAATTGGTTACTGGTGTACATTACTTGTCATGACTAGAACAGATCATTTAAAATCACTTTACTTAATCTCTGATTTTTTACTCAAATTTCCCTTTGTAGCTTCAAAGTTTGATTTTTCTTCTTCCATGATGTAAAATGGCATATATATATTTTGTACCTGCGTCATTGAAGCTACAACTACTCAAACATGTCATTGTTTTCTGGCTGCAACATTATGACAAACAGAAAATATTTACATGTCTTGTGCATCACTTTTATCCACTATACTTTTACACGTATCCTTGGGATCTCCAAACGAATTTAAAGTAATAGTTTTAGTGCAAGATTCAGTGGTGTCACATCTTGTTCCCTGATGGTAAATATTTGCCTCCCAGGTGGTTATTGGGCCAAATCACACCAGGGTGCTGCAGTGTTTTTAGAGGTGCATATTGTGGCCATTGTGAGGAGAGGGAATTTTTAACCACTCTAGGCAGCACTTCTCATTGCGAACACAGTGACCATATGTTCTGTTTGGAAACTATTTTCAAAAATAGGTTTGTGATTTGAGACTTTAATAACTGCAAACAGCTTTTGTATAATGTTGGAGAAACAGTCATAACTATGTTACACTATCAAATTCCTGTTAATTACTGCCAGAGGCTGTGAGGGTACACAGGATGCTTGTAGAACTTAATGGAAAAGGTAAACCTTGGCTGAGCAAATTCCTGGATATGACTGAGCCAGCAGATCTAATGGTCAGCTATTGTGTTAATGACTCAGCTAAATTCAGTTTGACTGGACACATCTCATAAAAACTTCATGTCTTCAACATCACTGACAAGAAAAATAAAGCAGACTCAAATGCTGTGCGTCTATGTTTCTGTGATTTTCATTAATATCCATGTATATAGCTGTACTCTTTAACTTGTCAAAGATATTAAAAAAGGGAAAAAAAGACACACAATTGCAGAGTTAGCAATATCATTTAATCTTTCCCCCTCAGCTCAGAATCACTGTTGTACATAAGTTACATTTTGTTTTTTTCAATTTCACAGGTTCGTTTTTTTCTCTCTTCAAACTTCCAGTTTGACCTCCCTCTCGTATCAAACAAAAAAAGCAGATTGTATTATACAAAAATGCAAACCAATTTTCACACAGTGAATTCTCTTACAAAGTCATAAAATGGCGTAATAATGGCTACATCCACATTGGAGGAAGATAATTCTAGACATTCCTTAATGGAGTATAATATACATATAAAAACTTCTTTTTTCTTGCTGAAATCAACCTGTACCTTAATTTAAGAGATATCTTACAAGGGAATAATCATATAAAAAAGCCATTTGCGAATTTCCCCACAAAGTCAGGGAGTAAAATGTGAGCCTCAAACAGCAGTAACAGAGTTCAGTGGTCAAGGGAGTGGAGGGGTTAATGGAGATTATGTAAATTAGGGGCACCAATTCCACTCAGGAAAGGGGGGGAGGAAAAAAAAAAAAATCAGGAGATTGAAATGAAATTCTGTTCTATTTACTACATATAAAACCACCCCATACATCTTTGTATGTCTATTCTGCTCAGCCAAAGGCTTTTTAGGGCTCATTCATGGCTGCAGGGATCCAACAGAGAGTAAGCAGTGTGATGTTATGGGCTGACTTCAATTTAGAGAGTAACAGGCAACATGATGTTTAAGACCTTTAACTGTTGCCAATTCAGGGCTAAAACCCATTCCCTTATTTCACAGGACTTGCTATTATATTGGGTTAATTACTACTTCCCACGGCAGAATTAAACACGCTGGCCAATTTCTTGTCACTAGCTGTAGAAGAAAAGAAGAAAATCTACTTGTGAATGTGTCATACTGTCGCATAGCTGTTAACTACATGATGATACAACAGGTGAGGTGATGCACTCATCACTGCAAGACTTGAAAGTGAGTGTTTTCACTCAATTATTACAGAAACAA
>OMLB01015952.1:11146-25837 GCA_900302555.1 Myripristis jacobus | reverse complement strand
CTTTGATGCATGAATTATGAAAGCCTGAGTCCAGATTTTTTTCTTATGTGTTTTTACTCTTCTTAGGGCATGAATATTTCTGTGAGTCTCCATACTTCTTTCAGGATGCAGGACTGGTATTACCATGTCATTCTACTAGTATTAACATGTTTTCAGCAACAAGAACTGACAGTCTCTGCATAAACCTCAATGGAGGGGAGCAGCAGAGAGCACTCTAACAGCTGATATGCAATTCCGCCATAGAAACCATTGCATTTAGGAGAAAATGACTTTTAAACTGTCTTTTTAGCTGTCCACTGTAGTGACCGCTATGCGTGAAAGGGTTAAAATCATACTTGATACACATTAAGCACTGATTAATGCAGCAGTTGTAAATGATGCTTAATACAAAGTGTTTCTACCTTGTAATTAACATGTGTAACCCGTAACTATACCACAGACTGCATTTAATCCATGTCAGTTCTTAGCTGAAGCTCGAGCTTGAACATAAAGTTCAAGCTTGTTTTTTGTGTTATTTATCCCTGAGGTGACTGTGATCTTTCCGCCTGAATGCGGGGTTGCATACTCAGAACACTCCCTATGGGCTGGTAGGGATTCAGTATCTTGATCGAGGACACTTCAGCAGAATGGACACTTGGGGTCAGAGGGGATGCCGCCTGGGTCCTTCTGGTCAGACGACACCCTCTCTAACCACGAAGCCACTCTGCCATTAAAGGTGCACCTCTTGATGGAAGGCTTGCAGTTAGACCTTGATTTCAAGTCTCAAAATGAAGCTCAGCTGAATGCCAAGAATTTGCGGGTTCATTCCCAGTCAGCCCATTCTCACTAATATCACATTGTCTAAGGGGTAAAGAGGCTTAGTTTTTCTGCAGCTGAAAGGGACAAACCAAAGCACAAGCATTATAATGTTTAACAATGGAGGAATTTGAATAATATTGTTGCAATATCATGTCACATCTCCGTGCATCACTGCCATGGCAACTTGCAACAAGCAATTTCTTTGGAATCAAAGAAAAACACAACATTTGTCTTGCCTGGAAATTGCCAGCCTTCCCTCATCTTCTTAACACTGGAATGGTTGTACGCTAGTGTTTATAGTAAACCAACAATAATTACCATCATTAATAGCGAGGCTAAATTTAGCCTGCTTCTAGGCTACTATTAACTCACTCAGCTCAGCTCCCATCTGGTATTACTATGTGGAGGATTATACAATATGTAAGGAGTTGATTCAGCTTAACATTTTAAGCACTGTATAAGTCAGAGCTCATATTCAACACAGCATCTTGGAAAAGTACCCTGAAGATTTTTCTAGTAATGTAATCCTGTGTTACTACACATGGCAGTGGCGGGGGAGTAAAGGTACTCGGTCAGCACCATAGTTCAGGAAGAGACACTCTACCAATAGGGAAGACTTTATCCTATATTAGTGGGAATTCTCATTGTTTTGCACTGCCTTATATATAAAAATGCTGTATCACTAGATAAGCCATTTCACTGTTTTTGCTAAATGTATTGGTGTAACCTCACATGTTGCAGTGAACCAATATTGTGTCTCCAAACCTCCAGTAAGAAATGTTTGGGTGCACCCCACATTTGTCTGTAAACACCAGCAAAAAAGCCTCTCCTCTCTCTTCAGTTGGAGACAGCTCAGATACCGTTATATTTTCGGTTACAGACAACTTTTTGAACAGTGTGCAGTTCAAGGTGTAGCAACACTCTTAGTCTCATGTCATACTCAGCTCTCATGACAGGCTGAGGGTGTACTGTGGTTCCTAAAAGCACATTTTCATGTTTCTGTCTTTCCTCCCTGTGTCTATTCTCAGGGGATTCACAATAAGCTACAATGGATGTAGACAGATGGTAAGGTGGGGGTGTTGGGTAACCGTCTTCTCAACCCCAGGGAGCGGAGCTGTACACAAGCCGTCAGACGATGTCTTCTCTCAGTGTTTCATTTGCTCATAACGTAACGAGATCCCGTCTTTGACATTCATTTCAGGGATTGCTTTCAAACATCTCTGAGAATTGTGTGTTCACTAATGCAACCAAACCCTTGATTCTTGTTTAAAAGTTTATGCGTACCACTCCCATATTAATTATATTGTTGTCGTGCCAACAGTATCTTCATATCCTCTACGAATGCATCAGGGCAACAAGGCCACTGAGAATTTCCATAAAGTGCAGTAGCAAATAGGTCAGGAATGTGATTAATATTCAAAATGCACTACTTCAAAGAGTGGCAACCCTATGCCTCAGCGTTGAATACATTTGACCAGTCATATCTTTCCTCATTAACCACACTGGGTAGCATTATTTGCTGAAGGCTGTGTACCATAGCTCATGGCAAGTGCATCATAAAAGTTCTTTCAAGTTCTCCCTTGTATTAAGAATAATGTGCAGTTATTTAACTCTTAACGAGCCCAAAGACTGAGAGGAACAGCTGCAGGAGCTCTGAAGGCCTGTGTAGTTCTGGAAATGCTGGTGAACCTCATTGCAATTTTTATACACGATGTGAATATTAATCTACACTCAGATTGACTACATAACAAGAGGAAATTGCAAGTATTCAAATTACATGACCAATTAAGTTACATGTTTTCACCCCGTATTTCAGTAATATATGGACACACTAATCCTTCCAACACCAAAACAAGAAAATATGACAAATAAAATCAAATATTGGAGTTGGTTTGAAAAATAGCATAGCTTTTTAAGGACATAAAATACCCATAGCCACCCACAGTCCTACAGCTGATGTAATACTTATCATACATTGAGGTTGGCCCCACAGAGCTGTTCAGAGCACGCTATTGCCAAACACTGAAGAAACTGTCCACAGCTGTATCTCCTCTACCGCAGCATCACTAATACAATCAGCTGACTGTCAGCCTGACAGGGACACAACACAATTCACACACATCATTTAACACAATACAATGTTCAGCGGTGGGAGCTGTAAATGAAACCAAAAAAAAAAAAAAAAGCACTTGTTATTGCATAATTGCAACATTATGCTTGAAACTAACTGAATGATTGAACGAATATTGTTGTTATGATTTAATGATTTGATTTTTTTTTTGACTGAATGAACTGTGAATATCAGCTTTTCTAGTTGATGTCCCTGGAACACAAAGTTGTGGCTAAGTATGTATATATATATTTATCCAGGGAAAACATGTCAGATTTCCTTGTAAACATAACATAAAGTTGCAGATCTATATTTTATTTCCTATTTGTTTGTTTTAAAATGGCAAATGCAATAAGCTTACCACCGGGAGTATTTCAGTCATGTGTACTTCAACAAGGACCCTTGAAACTACATTTTCTCAGCAACAAACACAGGTGGAGGGGCTCGCATGCCCATCTTGCCTTTTCATGAAAGCATGAAAAATAAAATATAACAAAGTAGGGTTGAGCTTGCCATGTAAATAACCTAACCAGATAACCTCTGCTTAGCTGATTTTAGTGTTAACTCCAGTATTGATGCATAATTCTGTTGTTGGAAAGTGGTCAAGTTGTAACAGAATCAGCCTGTATCTTTTTATACAATGAGGGATTAAGGAATCAATCTCCACACTGGTTTACAAGATGAAATTCATAAGAATGTGGGATGAATTATTCAAAGATACTATTTTAGATTTCACAATGTCTGTAAATAATTCATCATATATCCTGCATATTTGAAAGTACCTGAGTTTGTGAGGGTTTCATAAATATTTCTGCTATCTTTTAATTCAAGAATTTCTAATTTATCACACAGTCTTTCTGTGAAAATATATCTTTCAAATTGTGTCACATAAATAAGCTGTGAACTGATCCTTTTTAATATTAAGATGTGCAATTAAAAACTCCAGACCTTTTGAAGAGGGAACTGAATCCTAGAAGATGATGTGAAGCATATCTACAGATTATAACAAATATCTCAGCCTTTAATCTGACTGTTGATGGCAATCTTGATGGGCTGTTTTCTCCCACAGGGAGAACTCCCCCACTGGTTATAACGTAGTTAAACTCTTCACCTAGCCACTGGCTACTAGATCAAAGCAACATCCACTCATATGCAGGAAAACAGTCAAGAAGGGAAAGGTTGGTTGCTATAGCAACTTATACCACTTCTTGTATGGTCTAACACAACAATTTTATTACCCGGATAGGTAGATATTAGCCTCATTGATCAATGCACATTTTCCCTATTACAGGCAAAAGCACCTGCTGTGATTCCAGCAGCCAACAGCATGTTTTGATTTTATTTTTATATATTCTATCTTATCAACAAATACTTGCAAACAGACGTTTTGATCTGAAAGTATGCTGCACTTTATCTATATGACAGTTTGCTTTGCAAATAGGGAAACATATATTTCATTAGTATCTACAGATGGTTCAAATCAGCAGCATCAGTGTTTGAGCTTGAGGTTTTGCATGCATGCATAAATCACATTAACTGTACATATATGTCCCTATGTCCCTCCCTGGAGGCTTAATGCTCGTGCATTGCTATGACACAGGAGGATGACAGCATCAAATATTCACCAGCATACTTGGAATGTGAGCGTCCTTAGAAGTAAAAGATTTCCTGTATAATTAAGTAGTCTGGATTAAAGCAGGGATGGAGCCTAATCAACAGAAGGATGAGTTGATAAGCATTAAGCCATGAAGACAAGAAAAACCCACAATGCATCAGTCGGCAAGAATGAGGTCAATCTCCTTGGGTTTCCAGTCAAATCCATTAAATGTGTCATAATGACAGCTGTAGAAACCTGTATTGGCTTAAACCTGTAGTATGCAGTGGGGTGTAAAGTGGAAGGGCAAAAAAACAAAAAATGTACTTCATTCTGAATGTCACTGGTTTTGATTTTGTTGTTTTAGGGAACGTAGCAGAAAATTTCCACGGAATGCATGAGAGGATTGGAGGCTTGCTCCCTTTGGAATAGCACTTTCTTAAAAGCTTTAAGTTTTCAGATTACTTTTGACAGAGAGATGATTTTTTTTTTCCCTGCCACCTTGATAATGACTCCTAAAGTTCCATTTCCATGTTGTACTTCAAGCCTCTTTACCGTGCTCATTTGCTTATTCTCTGTTGCAAGAAAGGTCATTTTCTCTCTCACTTAAGGCAAAAATAAGGCAGAATTGCCTTCAGATTATTTACTATCCCCTTCGTTTTGTTGTCCTGTTTGTTTGTGCCGACCTTTTGATAGCTGAATACCACTTTTAAATGTTTCTCACTGATAGGGGCACTTGGCCATCTAGAACAAAAAAAAAAAAAAAGAAACTCCCTCGTGCCAACCACTGTCGAAAGCAATTATTACTATTTATCAATCTGTCACCATCTTTCAGGGTAGATATATGACTCAGCTAGGCAGGAGTCCTGTATGCTTTTAGTATGTCTACTCAGTAAATGAATGTCAGGATTGCTACTATGCACCATCATTATTCCCATCAGGGTTTTTTTTCTCATCGGAGCAGTCATGAAATGCTATGTTCTACAATAATGTGCAATGGTGCGCCTGTTTTTTCCAATGTCAAGGCAATGTCAGTGTACTGTAAAAGTCATCTATTATTTATGAAAAGAAGTTGGAACATTGGAAAGATTTTACATTTCTCCAGCTCTTTCATTAACTGCCCCCGCCCCCACCACACACACACACACACACACCCCCTCACCCCCATTACAGCATGCCTCTTGTGGATATAATGTAGGAAGGACAGAATAAATTTGCCAACAGCAGAGTGTTCACTGACTTATGTGTGCATGTGTTTGTGGGTGTGCGTGTGCGTGTGTGTGCCTGTGTGTTTGTGTGTGTGTGTGTGTGCGTGTGCCTGTGTGCTTGTGCGCTTTTATCTGTCTAAATACCCCAAAAATGTATTCTCCTACTCTGCTCAATATCTGATCCCTGAGAGTCTTGCTGGGTGTTTAATGTAGATAATGTAATTAATCATTACGCAATCATTACACGTCGCTTTAGATTTGTCTTCTAGGGTCTAATTAAAGAGTGAGATATGAATTCCCACTAACGAGTAGATGACCACAGTGTGTTTAAATGTGAGGGGCCTTGAGAGGATTAACTTGCGTTCATGCGTTGGCTGTGTGCCACTCACTGACACACTGATAAAATCTTAAGGAATTATGCTATCTCAATACTTGGAAAATCCATCTTGAATAAAAATTCAAGGCCAAAAGCTTATCTGTGGAGAATGATTGTGTGGCGTGACAGAAAAAGAAGTTGGTTTTACATCAGGAACATGCAGGTTTAAATCATATTGACTTTCTGGGCAGAATACCCATCACATCGTCACTATATATGCAACTGCTGAAGTTGATGCTTGGAATTATAATGGATTTGAATTCCTGGTGCTGCAGCTGCTGCATCGCCTCTACTTGCAATAGCACTAATTATTACACCAATAATGCAAAACGTACACTATCATTACACTATTTCTTCATTAAATGTGTCCATATTTTTCATGCAGGAGCTCCACTTGCCCCCATAAAAATCAAATTTCAGCTGTCAACTTTAAATAAGGTCAGTGTTCGACTTATTAGAAGAGGCGAACACAAGGAGCTTACCCAGCACCTAAATATCTGTCTTTTGGGTGAAAGAAAAAATAACCTTGGCAGGATTAACGTACTTTGAGTGTTCCCTTTTACTTTTGTGGGTCTACTTATAATCTGTGGGGAGAAAGTCTGTATGGTGTTTTGGTCTTTGCTCCTCGGAAGCATTTGTTAATTTTCTGCATATCTGTGGCCAAACTGCTTTCATGTTCATGTTCATTTCATATGGACACATGAATACACAGATACCCACAATGTTCACAATCTGAATTCCTTAATACAGAAACATGAGCAAATCTAATGTGTTACAACATGTAAAAACAGGTGCTGTGGTTTGCACAGAGCCTCACTCTGTTGATTACTAAATGTACTTATTACAAGAAATTACCAGACTACATCAATGTCCTGCTTAAACCCAGTCATCTCCTCGGCTGGGGTTCACTATCTAAAGTCCTTATCAGAGGAGTCCCTTTGAGTGTGAAGACTTCTGAAAACAACCAACTCTCATACTTTGCAGCTTCTGTTATGCTAACTTCTCTCTCTCTCTTTTTTTTTTTTTTTGGAGATAATAAAAGGGTAATCTGCTGGACAGTTAAGCTTGGAACTTGCTTTTGGCACGTATCTTGATCTTCCATCAGTTTCTTCTTCAAAGCGGCGTGCCAAGCTGGGTAGCAAATATTGGCTGTGATATGAATGGGATAAAACTTCACACAGCGTCCTGACAAATTAATGTTTTGAACATGTTTCAAGGACCACCAGTCCACTGATATCTTTTAGGTAAATTATCCAGCACTCCTTAATATACTGACATATTAAAGAAACCCCTGCAAGCGGTCTGTATCTCTGTTTAACTGAGTCCGGCGCGTTGAAATTCCTCAAAAGTTGCTAAATCTGCCAGCCTGCGCTTTTAATTGCAGACAAGACGAGGATGTCTTTGATGCAGATGCCACAAATACGGTGTTGTTTTTAAACAGCTTTTCTTTTTTCTCTCATCCTGCACGCTTATACTCCAGCATGTATCCTGTTATATTTGATCTACCCCTCTACAATACACTGACTTAGCTTTTACAGAAACAGTAAAATCTTAACAGAAATACTGAAGTTCCCAGCAAGTACAATTGATGTAATAAATACTGTCATGTCTTTCTTGAAAATGCCCAATGACCTTTCAAAACTACACAGTAGAATATTTTGATGGTGTGTGTATGTTGTCTGTTTTTCTTTGTTTGTATTCTTTACAATGTAATTGATAATAATAATTTTTGAGTGATGACATTCACAGCTGTCACTTCAGCCCAGTCACTTTTTTATTTGGTTTATTATAGGCTGAGGCATATTCTAGCATTGCCGAGCAGTGAATGACCTTGAAACCTCCTCTTATATGTCAGCAAGAACCAAGGTGGCCACATATTTCCATAACTGCATCAATGTGAGCGGTTTGCATGAGCCACAGTGTTTCAGCGCGCTCTCCTTTAGCAGTGACTGTGCTGTGCAGTGTATCTGGTGAGCCGACATCAATCCTGCTTTGAGCTGTAATGATCTGTATGACCAAATGATGAGTGTAGATGGGCAGCGATGTGGTTATGCAACCCAGTGCTGCTTGCACGAGTGTCATCTTGAACTTTACTCACACACAGAATCCATGATGCTAATTAGGCTGCAAGCACTGAGCTGTTTTCCCATACCTTTACTTGTTTATTTAAATATTTATTAGGTTTTATTTCTCCTGATAAACCCAGTAGCTGTGTTAAATATTATTATTATCTTTATTGCAATAGCTTTTAGTGAGCCTCCTGGCAATGATGGATTTGTTCTATATGGGCCACTTAGTAATATTTTCATGGCTAAAGTGAAATAACTTGATTAACCAGAGAAGCATAAAGTAAATTCATACACTGGGGGCTTTATATATGCATAATTTCCAGACAAATTGGCAGACCTTTGTGCCAGTAGCACTCCGCTGTTACAGTCCCATAATATCATATGTTATAAACTGTAATGCAATGCTAGTGCCCTCGGTTAGGTTAGTCACATCATCAGGATCATGTCTCTTGTCCGTGAGTGACTCCAGTTTGAGTGTTAGCGCCTGACACACTTTCCCGACAGCTTCTTTACTGCCTTTATGCCGGCCACAGACAAAACCGTTGTAATCCAACTCCAACCATCGTCTGTGTTCTCGAGGTGAAAAGGTTGATCACCATTCAAATGAGGAGATGTCAGACCTCTGTTAAGCAGAACATCTTGAACCCGGGCAAGTTAATAAAGGTCTATCATTGGCAGCTGGAACAAGTGCAGAATGCAAACACTCTCCATCATTGTAGTGTCCCTGCAGCAGTTGGTTTAGCGGAGTGTGTGTGTGGAATGTTAAAGGCAAGGATCCAGACACATTACTGAGTGCCACCTAAGGGGTCAGGAAGGAAGCGGCTCAGAGGGGGGGCTGTGGAAACATGCAGGACACTGACAGCAGTGGCTGATGCCATTATGCTGTAAGATTATGACGGAGATCATTTGCCATCACTCTCCAGGCAAAACCATTTGCATATGTCTTGTTAATCCATTTCCCTCACCTGTACTCCTCATAGCACCCAAGATGATGAAGTTTATGAAGTTGCCTTTTCTGTGATGAACTTTCTGTGAAGTAATAAGAGAGATGTCGAAGTGCATAAAGAATATGTGAGATTATGATTTTCTTGTTTCATACAAAAAGCCAAATTAAAGAATTATACCAGACAGACAGTGGTATATCTATGTTAAGATACCTTAAGAAATGTTGATGCAAGCTTAGGCCACATTCAGACTGCCACTGGATTAGCTTCCAGGCTGAGAAAAGCTAAAGAATTGAAATGCAAATAAGAAGAGGATTACTGAGAGAGCATTCACTCTACCAGAGCCTCCTCCATTAACTGGTGAAATACTGGCCAGATGCAAAATACTGCTTTATCTGCCTAAGCCTAATGATTATTCCCAATTTTATATTCATTTCTGTTGATACTAGTAGTTAAATAACTGTGTACATTTCATGTTATCAATGAGACATAAACAAATGGGAGAAATCTTAGCACCTTGCCTAGCAGAGATTAATAACACTACAAAATTACACCAACATAATGATCCAATCTAAGCCAGTAATCATTGCATTGCTCTAAACACTCTAGTAAACAAGATGCACTTTGGCAAGAAGTCCCTATTCCCTTAACATGTTTGCCCTTATTAGCCTCAACTTCAAATAGCTAATAGAGTTGACACAACATCAATGACAGAGGGGATGTTTTCTCCGTCCATGGTTAAGGGATTTGTTTGGCTGTCCCATGAGTTGCATTTAGGTCCAAAGAAAATGGCGCTTAATGAGAAACTGAATCATCTTGACTTCAAAAGTGTGCTTCCTGCACACCCCAGCACTGTGAAATCTGTAGCTGCAGGGGTGACACTGACTTGAAAGTGTCCAAATGTGAAATTTTCTTTGATCGTTTTTCAGATTTGTTAAGAATAGCAGAGGTACGTTATTGTTACATATTTATATTTTTCCACTGTATTAAAATGTACTTATTGTCCTTGAATGTGTTTCTTTGTCTGTAGATATTTTTGGACATTCATTTGCCTTTTTGTTAGTTATTTAAACAACTGCCTCCATATTGAATATGCTAGGTAATACTGAGCAAATGTGAAATGAATTTTTCCTTGCTATTTAGTTATTCTCACCCTGCCTCTGTAGGTGCTGTTCCACTCCTTATCTGAATGCAGTGATGGTTTAACCTGCCAGCAGGCATACTGTCATGGCATTATTCATAACACTGTAATCTATATGAAAGCATTACACACAAAACATCAAGGTGACTTTTTTGGAATATTTCACTATTGGCTGTCAGAAAAAAAATGTTTCATGTGTAAAGAGTGTCCTCTGCTGGCAGATATTAAACATAGCACCTTGGCCACACATCCCTCTGCCCATCCATTTTCTCTGCCTATGAGACAGGATGCAGCAGCAACAGGGCAGGCCGAGCTGTCCAGACGTCCTTTCCCCCAGCAACTTCCTCGTGCTCCTCCTGAGGGATCCACAGGTGCTGCCAGGTCGGATGCGAGACGCAGTCCCTCTGCTGTGCGCTGGGTCAGCCCTGGGGTCTCCTCCCAGTTGGCTGTGCCCGGTGCGCCTCTGAAGACAGGCTCTCATGACAGCATTCTTGAAAAGTACATTTTTCAAAGTCATTAAACTTGCCAATTAACCTTCAATTTGTCTTTCTGCACAGGCTAATGGATCAAATAAATGAATTCCGGTAATAGCCAAAATGCTTTTCTCTTTGGGGAGTGACAAGGATATCCTGCTGCCGCCCGGCCAGGGGAGGAATGAGGTTTGAAAAGGACAGATCGCCTCCAGAGCAAAGTCATCATATAAAAGCTTGGAGCAGTCATACATGGCTGAGTCTGAGAACATAAATTCCCTCCCAGTGTGAGAGGAGTCATTTCACAGGGTCAGTGGGGGGTGTTACCTGTCTCTTGGTTGGTCTGCTCAGAAAATAGCATCAACAGAGGGAGTATTATAGGAGTTGCTTTTAAAGAGATATTTTACCAAAAAAAAGTATTCATATATTTTCAAGGTCCTTTGGTGAAAACAATTCAAGTGTACACACGGGACGGCAAAGATATATACAATATGTGAAGCCAATTGCTGACCTGCTGCATTAGCTTTGTGATATAAAAGAAAATGCTGTTCTATTGAGAAATGTCTGCTAAAAATGTAAAAGCAACATGTCTTTCTAGAAAAAAAATCATCAAGAGCTGCTCAGTTTATCACCATATCTGAGATGAATTCCCAACCACTTCAACACTTCTTCACTATGCAAGTCAAGGATTTTAGCTGCAGCCCGGTTCAGGTTGCCAGCGCTCTGTGGAGAGTTGTATGCTTATCTAGTTAATTGATTTACTTAGTATCCATGACTTTTGCAAACCTAGCAGCTATCATCTTTTTACTGCTCTGCTTTACATTGTCAGTCAGAAATGATGTTTTCCCTGGTTATCGTATTGAGTGTTCTGAGTATTTGGACTATTCAATTCAAGAAAAACTTAAAACAGAATATCTCTACTATAATACAGTGTCAAAGTGCTGGGTCAAGGCATCACATCTACATCAGCATGCATATTATTTTTTAAAATGGTATCTGCTGAGTGTTGAATGTAACCCATTTGCACTCATTTGCACTGGCAGTAAGCAGTTATGAATGCATGTTTTCATCTTCTCCATAAAATCATAAGACACTTCCTCCCCTTTTCTCCAAAGTGTGAAGGTAAAATGTCAGGCTCCTTTGGATGGGGAAAAAAAAAAACTGCCAAAAAAATTGTGAGAGATGCCAAACTGCATTTAGAAGCAGCTATTAAGGCATGTAAAAACAAAACACCTACTGTAGATCTGCATCTGCTTCACACATCTCATTTTCATATGTTTAACTGCTTGAGAAGCTTTCATCTGAATAGGGGCCATATTTTTAAACAGCAGGCATTGTCACTATACGGTGACTTTGAAAATGCCTCTTCGCTGTCAGCATCCTCGTGCAGTTTCACCAGAAATGCTTACAGGCCTGCAGACCTCAAAAAGAGTTTTACATTGACTATGCATTTGTGGATGAAAGGTCAAATTTAAATCACTTCACTAAGGTCTTCTATTTTGTATAAATCAAGTACCATAATCCAGAAGCATTATTGCTGATTTAGTGCTCATCTGAGCGCTTTTATTGTATTTGTATAGAAATATTAAGATGGAAATAGAAAATGTTTTCCTTGACAAAATAACTACTTTGGTTAGGTCCTATTTTATACATCAAAGTTATTTAATTTCATATTGAATTTAATGTTATAGCTGTATTTTATATATATATATATATATATATATATTTGATTACATTTTAAACTCAGTGCACACATATTTTATTTTCTCCTTAATCCTGGGAAAGAAATTGCTCAATAGAAAACTCACTAAAGATTATTTTTTAATTGAAAGTAGATTTTCAAAAATGTCTTCCGGGGGTGCATGCTGACTAACCCCTGACAGTGAAGGGACACAGAAAAGAGGGGTAAGAAGAGAGATGACACGCAACAAAGTTTCAGCCCAGAGTTGAACCTAGGGCTCTGCAGTCACATGGCATGTGCTTTAACCAACTTTGGCACCGGGATGCCCTGGAAACGCTCTGCCCCTACACAGAAAACTGACACTGGCTAATTGCTCAATTTCAGCTCTAAGTATGGTGTCAAAAAGGTCATAGCTTGGTATTCTTTTTTTTGCTCAGGTTCAAGGAAAACTAAATGAAAATAAAATTACATTCATTAAAGAAAGCGGTGTGAGGTGCACATGAATGAATGCTTACAGTTATTATGATCCAGAATTCCTCCCAGAAATTATAAGAGACGGATTAATTAACTTAACAAAGGATTCTCAGACATTTTCTAAATGGACTTTGAAATCCTCAACCGTTTTTGTTGAGTAGTCAATGAAAAAAAGATTTTATACTTTTTATATCACATCATATATTATCTTACCATTACCAAACAATTATATGATAATCAAGTATTTTGATTCAGAACCAACAGAAACTACTAAGGCAGATGGTGAAGTTGTGTTCCTTTGCCACTGTAGTGACCCATTTTTATAGTGCATGGATTAAAAGAGAAACATATTCAAAACACCTGAATAAAGGAAAGGCAAACAAATGGGTCAGTGGGCCATGAAAACAGCTGCAGTGCATATACATGTCTGGAGCCCTTTTGAGAGGAATGCAACATAATTCTTCCACAAGAAATTTCATCATTTGGTCTTTTGATGATAATGGTGGACAACACCAATTCAGAAACTCCGTGGAGATCAGGAAACTGCATGGAGGAAGCCATAATATATGGTTTACGTGATTTCCATGCTCATCAAACCCTTCAGTGAGCGCTGACGATGGGGGCTTTGTCATCCTGGAAGATTTGACTACTACAGAGGCTGTACCAGGATGAATGTGATCACACAGAGAGGAGTGTCCATTTGAGTTTGCTTTCTAAGTTAAGTTCAGGGATCAGTGGAGCCAAACCATGCCAGAGAAATGCACCGTACACAAACCCTTCACTGTAGAAAATTAGCATTCAGGCCTATATGCTTCTTATGACATGTGCAACACATGTGCTAAGCCTTTTGTTGAAAACATGGTGAACGATGGCCCGAGGATGCATGTACTTCTTCTTCACTGGTCAGTTGTACCACTTCACAAAGATATATTTTTGGGTGCAAGCGGCTGTTCAAGAAATCTGACCAACAGAGTGCTTTTGATTAAATTGCACACTCACACCACATAGTGACATTTGCACTCTGCCGATCCAGACTTGCTTGGCCGTCTCGTCTTTTTACATCTGAAAACATCACTGCAGAGAGAGATGCACTTCCATCTGCTGTTGCTCTTATGCTTGACCATGTCTTTCTGTCAGACTTCATACCGTGAAACATCAGCAGTATGAGCAGCCTCTGTCACTGAGGCTGCGGCTGAACCTGCCCCAACAATCAACCATCTCTTCAAATCAGTGTCATCTCTTCCTCAAGCAACGGCAGTCAAATTGACAGGTTGGTCTGCTCATTTATTAAACATATATTTACATAGGTCTAAGAAGGAAGAGATATTAATTATTATCACTCATTAATTTCAGTCACATTCGTAAATACCAGTTCAATTCTAACACTGAGCTTTCACTAGTTGTGTGTTTACATATGCCACTGGTGACACAGAAGTCAGACTGTGTCTTTGGTAAACCGAGCAGTAAAGTTAAAACAACAACAACAACAATAATAATATAACAGTTCCCTGACTAGTTGATTTGTCTGAGACATATTTATTTCTAATATTTAGGTCAATGCCTATTTTCTGTTTTGTTATTGTTCTTGTTCTTGTTGTTCAACTTGTAGAGCTTTTTCAACAGGCTTACATGTTACATCTGTGTGAGAGAAAGCAACTTCAGTTTTGAGCTTCCATTGTGAGATTTTACACTTGAATGGATCGAGAGGTGAGAGGTGAACTGGCCCGACCTAAGGTCACAAGCAAGACAATTCCCAGCATTTCTTCTATGGGGAGGAGCACTACTGTGGCCCCCGAGAGGGAGGAGCCTCACAAACAGGCTTATGC
>OMLB01015949.1:5948-23780 GCA_900302555.1 Myripristis jacobus | reverse complement strand
TTCCCGCCACACTTCCCCACCGCCTGGCTTCGGTTGGGGCGCATCCAGTCGACAACTGACTCCTTCGCCTCTGAGCGGGGAGAGAAAGTCAGCAACTGCCATCTGTGCCCTGGGCCTATGGACCACTTTGAAATTAATCATCTGTAAAGCCCGATACTAATGAGTGATCCACAGCATGGCATTTTTCACGTGGCGGAGCCAACAAGAAACGTGGCATGATTGGAACAGAGGGTGGATGGAACTGTTGGCCTAGGAGGTAGCAGCAGCAGGTGATGTCTTTCCACGTAATGGCGAGACATTCCTCCTCTATGGCGTTTAATTTTGTGCCCCGCGCTGTGATAGTTAGTGGCTAATATAGAGCACGAGGCAGTTCCTTTTTGGACGGGGGCCTAGGACAGGCTGCAATGGCTGCTGTCTTATCTATCTGATGGCAGGCTTATTCCCGCTCTTGAGTGATGCCCCAGATACCACAGCTCCCTCTGTACAATTGCACACTTCTTTGCGTTGGCCATGAGCACCACCCACCTCAAGGACTCCAGGTGCCGTCAGCTGTCACTATAGATGATGGTGTCAACTGAACAGGCGGCAGCATATAGGGCATGAGGGTGCAGCACCCTGTCCATGTGTCATTGAAACGTGGCAGGTGTCCTGAACAGCTGAAAGGAAGTGTAACGAATTGGTGAAATGCACAAGGCACGGAGAAGGCCATTTCCTCTTTGCCCTGGCGACAAGGGAATCTGCCAATAGCCTTTGGTCAAATCCAGCGTTGAGTTAAAACGAGTGATGTCTATCTGGCCCAGCAGATAGTTGACCTCAGGCATTGGACATGCCATTAACCTTGTGGTTGTCCACATGCTGCATAATTAAATTTGGCCTAAACAACTTTTTGCTCCTTATTTAGCCAAACAATAGTGGGAGTTTTTATGTGATGAATATGAGATTAGTGCCTTCCTCAGTGGATTATGATAACAAAGGACAGAACTGGGACTGGCTGTTCTCCCCTAATCACCGTGGTAACTGGAAACACAGGAACTACCTCAGTCCAACTTTTGAGGAGGTTGATATTTTTATCTGTGGTGCCTCACCTACTTCAGACTGTGCTACCTCATAATGGATGTTCCCCTCTCACCGTGTGACAACAAATGGCCCAGCTGCTTACCGAGTAGATTCGAGCTGGAAGTGAGGGGTAACGCAAGCGCTTTATCTCCCGTTGAAAATTGTCTCTCTGTTTTACAGGCGCTGTTGACGTTCCTGCACCAGGAGCAAATTTTTTTTAGCTTCCACTTTTAGAGCTAGCACTTACGTCCCTGCTTTTAAGAGACTCCTTGCGGTTCTGAGCCAATAAAGGGAGCAGTGACAGGAACCTGAGGTGATGTTAAAGAGAGAGAGAAAGAGAGGGAGAGAGAGAGAGAGAGAGAGAGAAGAAATAGAAGGTACAAAGCGAGATCATTGGTGCTGGCTTTGGGCAGGTACAGGCTGCTGTGCTGTCCTTTTCTGGGACTGTGGGTGTCCTCACAGTCATTTACAGGAAAAGATGGTTCTCCACTATGGCAACGGCTGTTGCTGCCAAGTTACAGTGTTGGTGATGCTGGGCCCAGTCAGCCGTGGCTTGTGGATGTCCATCTGGCGTCAGGCCAAATGAGGCCAGGATCGCATTCTTTATAAGCTGGTAATCATTCTGGCAGCAGACTGTGAGCCATGAGACATGCCTCACAGGTGAGCTGGGGAAGCAGATATATACAACACAGTCCCTTTCTAGCTTTTCACCCACCGCTGATCCCTCAGAGACCTCGCGGAAGGCTTCAGGGTCATCCACAAGTAACATCTTTGCTAGCGAAAGCTGGAAAAGACAGAAAGCATGTGGGGTAGATTATCTGCAGGCAGTACGCAACACGTAGTGTTATGTGTTGCAGGTAGGCTGATCTCAAAATAGTGTTTTCTAATCAGGCTGCTGAGAAATCTTTTGTTCATGTTTCCACTGACTTCAGATTTGCAAAGGTCAAACAACAATCACTACCAGAATGTTCATATTCTTAATTAAGTAAACATTGTTAGCTATTTCTCAGCTTATCAGGGTCAAAGCCTAACAGAGGTTTTCTAAAATCTTGATTTTGATACAGTTAAATGAAAGGGAAAAAGACAGAAGTGTAAAAAGACATCTTTTTTACATTTCTGAAGATAATTTTATTTTTGTTCAGTGCATGTGAGCCTGCATTACATTATACACAGGACAAAGGCTGGGGAACAGCTCTTTGTACACAAGACTGTTTCCATATGCCTGCTCACTATTTCCAAAACAAGGTTCACCAGCGCACAGGATATGAGGCTGAGCTGTTCACTATTTGAAGTGAGCTTTTAAGATGAAACTTTTCTTAGATATTAGAGAAAGAAGTTAGTGGGTGAGAGCAGGCATGTCTTTGGAGCTATCAAGTGGACACCAACTACTGACCCACGGCTCCTCAAGAACGTTCCAGCAATAATATTTGGTGTCGCATACTCCAGATTCCTTCACAGCCATTGTCATCTCTGATGAGACTTGCACTTGCAAAAGTGTAGGTCTTATCGGAAATGCGAAACGGTAGCACATTCCAAATTGTCAAGTCAAGGAAGACAAAATACTCACATTTCACCTTTTTATTTGGCTCACATCACATTAGAAAAATGCTTACACGTTTCAGCACAAGGCATTCATCAGAGCGTTTGAGGTTTAAAGGTTAAACAAGGCAATATAGAGAAGGACAGAGTTACCCTACATTTACTATACTGATACTGTGCTTCCATTTGGGTTTTCACCCAGCCCACAACATCATTCAAATTCCCAACAACGGGTTAATGAGAAGGCTGACATTGGTGCCTTGAAAATGTCTGCTCAGCAATTCAGAAATTGCATTGTCTGAACAATTAGAGATTAATTTAAGACAGCAAGGCCAGTAAACTGGCCCAGCAGTTCAGAAACATCTATACTCTGCACAAACAAGCATAGGTTAAAGTGACAGTTGACCCTTCCAGCTTTAAACACCTTGCTCAGGAGCTCAGTGGCTGCATTTTACAAACAAGTATAAGCTAAAGGGTTGGCTGATTGTGTCAGCTGGAAACAGCCTAGTCATGAGTGTAAAAAACTGCATAGTATCATACAGTAGGCAATAACATTCCTGCCTTTGATTCAATGTAACAACAGTGGCTCAGTGTCACATATCACAACACAAACCTGGAAGTGTGGATTTCACTGTTGTAAAGATTAAGAATGGGCTTCAAAATGTGCTAAAGCATGTGTTTGCAAGGCCTTGGAGTCTTAGCTCCTACTTGCAGTATAATAAAACACAGAATCAGTTCATATTCAATAATACAGACTTTTAAAAAATAAAAACACAGGGCAAATCAACATTCACAACATTCAACATAAAGCAGTGGGAACTTTTGTAACTGTAGCTTCTCAGTTGAGTTTACAAGAGTTCACTGCTGTCTCCTTTCAAGATTCCTTTGGTCTTCACATTTAATTTAAGCGTCTAGACTTTCTATTTGCACCTGCTGAGATTTATTTGATTGTCAGAAAAAAAGTATTAGGTATTGTAATTGATATTGTGTCTGTACACCTGATGTGTGTTGGCAGTAAGGGCTTTGTGGTCAAATTTTGGATAAATGTGATTTTAAGCAGGTGTGACATTTATTAAATGATGGATATCTTTTTTTCCATTGGCGAGTGAATTGAGCTTTTGACAACCAAAAGCCCTGAGGGGAACCCCAGGAGTCACCAGTTAATCTGAGCTCCGATGCAAGGGGAGATGAATTTGTTCAGTTTGGTTTGTGGTTCAATTGAGGATGTGAGGAGGCTTTTCATTGTCCCCAAAAGAATATCAACATTCGTCTCACAAATACATCAAAAGCTGCACACATCTATTGCTATGCAGAGTCATGAGTGGCATCATTGTTGGCTGAACTGGTAAGACAGGATTATATGATGTGGAAAGTGACTTTATATCAAGCACAGAGAACGAACATAAAATATTATACATTGTTAAAGTTGAAACAACAGTATATCGAGCAGTTGGAACACCACAATACCTCTGACACGTTAATGTATCAGTAATTTAATACTGTAAAAGGAACCTATTAATGATATTTTCACTTAAGCAACATTTTGGATGCAGGACTTTTACTTTCAATGACTATTTTTTCATTGTGGCATTGCTATTCATACTTAGATAAAGGATTTCAGGACCCCATTCCCCACTGTTTATCGCTGCTTGTGTAATACTGTGTTGCTAACCTATGGAGCTCCAAGGACAATGAAGCAGACAAAGAACAACATACCTCTCCTACGGCTATGGCTGTTAATCAGTTTGTATTTGGACAGGTGATGAAATAATTGTGTTGGAGCTGTTTGTTAGGTTTTACTGCGCATAAAACAAATCTATCAGACATTCTCCAGGCAAACATAATCATGAATTCTCTAAAGCAATTTTCCTGTTTACTGCACACTATTCTATCAGAATGTACATGAGTTAAAACTGCCACTGCAATGTATGTACTGATGACCTCTACAAATAAACATTGTGTTCAACATAATTTGAATCATTATGAGATTTTCCACTCATTATGGATGAGCTCAACTTCCACCTGACTGGGAAAATTAAGTTTCTAAGATGTTTCTCCTCCCTCTTCAGGGCAGGAGTCGTCAGTGGCCACCTTAAAAGGGAACGAGTTCTTCAGCTACAACCTGTCTCAGACGCCCATCCAGAGCAGTTTGGATGAGATCACGCTGTCCTTCCGTACGCTGCAGAGGAATGGCCTGCTGCTTCACACGGGGAAGTCAGCTGACTATGTCAACCTGTCCCTGAGGAACGGAGCTGTGTGGCTGGTCATCAACCTGGGCTCCGGTGCCTTCGAGGCCCTGGTGGAGCCCGCCAGTGGCAAGTTCAATGACAACGTCTGGCATGATGTCCGTGTGACACGCAACCTCCGCCAGGTATACATTTTCACACATCAGTGTGTCTTCCATACTCTTAACTCAGAGAAACTCATACTTTACATAAAGTCACCTTGTGAGTGAAAGCGTTGTGTTTTGTCAGCTCATCTCCCCTGGAAGACAAAAGTCATGAAAAAAAAAAAAAGCAACCTACAATGTTTACTTCATAACAGGGCCCTTTTTGGTGTTTTTTGTTTATTTACCCCAATCTTCAACTCACATCCACAAAATCTTTTAGGTACAAATATTTTGTTACCCTAAAAATTATACATAATGGTAATGCAGTCTATTATCAAAGCATGAATAACTACTAATAAAATATTCTGTTTCTGTTGAATGTTGCAACCTGCTGTGCTTTGCAAGGCTCTGCAACTCCCAGTTTCCACTCTCTGATAGATATTACAGGCTTATATTAGGTCGTTGCCCCCTTTGTCATTACGTAGATTGCTTTGCTTAAAACGACTAAATCCATTTATGATCTGCAACTTGCTGTATTCTGTACTGTGCATATTAAAATGATGCTCTGAGGGTCTTATTTCCGTATTGGAGGAAAGATTTATATCATACAGTAATATCATAGAAGTTACCCATTATTCATGTATCCTGCAATCGTGCTGTAGTCTCTGCAGCCTGCTCTCTGTTATGCAGTAGAACAAAATTTGCATATTGTGTCAGATTTTGACAAACTCTATTCAAACAAAAAAGCAAACAAACAAAATTTTAGAAAAAGCGATTCCTTTGGCAGTGGGTCAACATTGCAGCAGTATCACAGCAATCATGCTAGAAAAAGTGAGGCTTATATAATGGCTACAAGTAATGTATGTGTCTGACTGGTGTACCTACACTGATTTTCTTTTTCCTTTAGTTTTGGCATATCAGTTAAGCTCAACATGGCCCTGTGGTTTCTCCACACAGTAATACACTATGTTTTACAGTGTTATGTTCTCAAACTAATTTACAGACGACAAGATGTGTTACTTTGAATGCTACTCTACCAACAGACTATCGCTGCCCTCCCAGCCATTCACCAGTTTACCCCCACTTTGCATCAATTTAAAGCCAGAGTGATTCAAGAACTGAAGGATAAGAGGCAGCTTCAGAAAAATATACCTGACATGTTTCACTTTTGAGTTGCTGAACATGAATAGCAAAATGTTTGGGCCACAAATCATATTGACCCAAGCAGCGCACCTTTGGGATAAGGTGGAATGGAAGGTTTGTAGAATAAATGTGCTGCTGAAAAATCTGCAGGAACTGAGTCACGCTATTGTGTCAAGAAGATCCCTGTGCAATATTTCCTGCACCTTGTTGAATCCATGCCCTGAAGAATTCAGGCTGTTCTAAAGGCAAACAGGAGGTCCTACTGTCTAGATGTACCTAATAAATTGCCACCTGAAATGTGAACCACAACCAAGATTATTTCTGCAAAATGAGTTTTGCAATGTGCACTGTATTTATAGTGAGTTAACAATACCCATTTGGATATGATTTCATTGCTAAACATTTTGTGTCTGACTCTTCATTAATAGATTCTGAACCTGCCAACCTAACCTGTATATAACTCCCATCATCTTCACCATCTATTTCCCTAGCCAGGCTCCCAGAGGAGCAGCAATCCAATGCTTACAACCTCGCTGATGCTTTCAGCCATGCATTTGATCCCTGTGTAAATTGCTTTCCCCTCAGATAAGTTACCTCTCTGACATGTAGATAGGGGGAACTGTAACTCCCGTGAGGGTGCTGGTGGAAACATTTTATTAGATCCGGTGGTTGTTCTCAGGTTGGAATACCTCCCATTGCTATCTCTCTCTCCGTTTGTCTTTTCTCTTGCTGTCCTGTGTGATTCTTGCTCATTCTCTCTCCTTCTGTCACCCTATTTAATTATGCATTCACATATTTATGGTATTAAACACACATACAATTTGACATTCCACTGTATTTTTTTTTTCCAAATCATGCCCTCAGTTCTCACACTAACTCTGAACTCCACTAAGCATAATATGGGTCACCCTACTATCAGACAAACAGGCAGTGAATAAATGCTGGCAGCTTGCATTTCACTCATATAGCTGTGGTGAAGAACTGAAAAAATATCCTGCTAACCACACAACCAGCACCTCCCTGTCTTAATATTTGGAACCAAAAGTGATTCTAATTACTGACTTAATTTTTTTCCCCTCCTAATTTAATTATTACCCCAGAAAGTATTCATCTCTCAGTCCCACAGTGGTTTGCCAGGTTTTATTCTCCCACAAAGAAGTTTTAATTGTTTTCGCTTATTAGTCCAAAGTGGGAGCTGTATCATTTGTACAGGAATACATGCTAACTGTAGGCTTATCGTCATGGCAACAAGTGTATAATTTTCCCTCGGAAGCCCTAGTCATTCATTGCCTTTGCCTCTGTGTACTGATTTGAAACTGATACAAGAATATATATCTATATCTCATTCTGTCTCTCTCTGTCTCTCTATCTATCTATCTATCTGTCTTTCTATCTATTTATCTATCTATCGATTGATGAAACAATATCTATGTATCTAAAGATCGATCAGTTGATAGATACATAGATATTGTTTAGTCACACATGGTATATTGACTCCACTGCTATAATGGGGAAGAAATAGGGATCATCTGAGGTTAGTGGATCCTTCAGAGCTACCCTTGTAATTGCCTTCCAGTTCCAACATTAAGGCAAGCTCAACTAAATTCAAAAGATAAATTGTGAAATAATTAGGCCAGTTCCTTGTGTTTGAGTGAAAATCTCTCTGTCTTATTTTTGTTACTCCCTCGGCACCCAATGGTTCCTTAAGGTGACTATCTTGGTGGATGGGATTCTAACCACGACTGGCTACACTCAGGAGGATTACACCATGCTGGGCTCTGATGACCTCTTCTACATAGGGGGTAGCCTCAACACAGCTGACCTGCCAGGCTCCCCGGTCAGCAACAACTTCATGGGCTGTCTGAAAGATGTGAGTACAGCCCGACCTCACTCTCAGCAGAGGACCTGAAATATTATCCAACCCTCCTCAGGCAGCACCACCCCTTCCTATAAGCAGAGCATGTTCTGTGTATAGAAAATCACCCCTCACATTCATATTGATTCCTCTGTTGTAGGATGTTTGAAGGAGAACCATTTAGTGGTGAGGCTGCACTGTGCACAGCATATGCATTTATAGAATCCCTCTGGATTTCCCTTGAAGAAAGAGGCACTAATATACATAAGAAATAGTTGCAGCTTCTCATGTTCATTCCTATACCACAGCCTGAATTTAATTTTCAGGGCTATTTCCACATTTTTGCAGCTGTTCAAGTGCAGTCTGTTCCTGCAACATCTTGACTTTGCAAGTTAAGACCTTGCAGTCAGCTCCACCTGTTTGAATTGGTTTATGCAACACAAAGCAGTGAACTGTAGGCTAATGAATAATTTCACCCTGGTTTCACAAACTTCTGCGAAATGAGAACATGTTAAAATGCGTATGTGTATGGAAAGTGAGAGGAATACATTTCCCTACCATGAAAGGATGAGTAGCAAACATGACTGGAGACAGGCAGCAGTTTGACATTTAAATAGTGTGGTGGAATGTAATGGCAGGGAGGCTGCGGTGGCAGATGGCTGTATACATTAACCTTCAACTCAAATGACCTGGGATCAATGCCCAATTCACACAACAAAGTTATTTACTGTGAGAGGAGTTTTCATTTTGACTCTTATTTAACCATGACCAAGACCTTATGTTAACCTTAAACAATTGAATTGTTTCAGCTTCATCGCATTACCTGAAATTTAATTCACTAACCCTTAATCCTAACCACACCAAAGTCCACCTATTCATCAGTGCATGTCCCGGCCCCTTAAAAAATCGAAAAGTGAATCTATTTGTTTGTGTATTAAGCAAGTGCTGACACTGACACCGGCTTTTCTTATGAATTTAAATACCAGTAGGTCATAAAATCAGAAGTGTCCATAAAAGTAAAAAAAAACAAAAAAAAAAACACCAAAAAAGCAGCTATGCAACCATACAATCCCTTAACATAAATGAATAAATTAATTATTCATAAATAAATAGGTAAATAAATAAAACTGTGATAAACTACCTTTCCTCCTTGAAGAGCATCTGCCTGAGTCAAAAAAAAAATCACTGGTGGTAAAATCTCCCTATAATGGCATTGCTCCACAGCACCACATGTATCTGCATGTACCACTCTGCCTTGTTACCTTCCATATCTGTAATTAAGCTGAGAAAAAATACATTCTATGGACAAAAGTATTGGGCCACACCTATTAACCACTGAATGCAGTCCCGTGGCCACAGGTGTATAAAATCAAACACCTAGCCATGCAGTCTGCCTTTAGAAACATTTGTGAAACAATGGCTTGTTCTAAAGAGCTCAGAGAATTCCAGCATGGTACTGTAATAGTAATGTAATAGGATGCAACCATTGCAACAAGTCAGCTGGTGAAATTTCTTCTCTCCTAGATATTCCATAATAAACTGTAAGTGGTATTATTGCAAAGTGGATGTGTTTAGGAATCACAGCAACTCAGCCACCAAGTGGCAGACCACATAAAGTTACAGAGCGGGGTCGCCGAGCGCTGAGGCGCATCGTTCATAAAAGTGGCCAACACTCTGCTGACTCAATAACTGCAGAGCTCCAAACCTCCTCTGGCATTAACATCAGCACAAAAACTGTGTGCTGGGAGCTTCATGGTATGGGTTTCCATGGCCGAGCAGCCACATGCAAGCCTTACATCACCAAGCACAATGCCAAGCGTCAGATGGGGCGATGTAAAACACACCACCACTGGTGGAAATTATTGCATGCGTTGATTCTCTGTTTGGTAAGCTGATCAGATCTGAAACGCACACATCTACATCGTGACAACCGTGACGATTAAACGAATTTGAAGTCTTTTAATAAGGGCTTGGAATTACAAAGTGTTATCATAGCAGAGGTTTGACAGTGGGGTATGGCACCTCTGCGTCTAATCCCCACATGACGTCAGATAACCAAACATGGTGCAGAGGTAAATGAGGTGAATTGTAACTGTTTTCTTTAAACATTTATTTCGGTATCTCACTATGAGACACAGGCCTCTGCGCTGCCCCCCAGAAGCTATTTTACACTACGCCAGTCTTGACTGGCAGACATAAATGACATCTGCTCCCTAGACAAAGAACTTCCTCCTGCTATAAAAGCCTGACGTAACATCCTATTTTCAGTCTAAAACCTTTTTTTTTTTTTTTTTTTGCTCCCACATGCAACCTCTCAGAAGGTAGGTGTGGCCAACGGGCTAGCATCACAGCTCACAGAGCAAGCTAATCACTCGGTCACTGAACGCTACCTGGTGCTGCATAGCTTTCTGAGTTAGTAGCTTGGCTGTCTCCAAGCCGTAGTTACTGTGGCTGGCCATCATACCAGCAGCTTACCACTTGTTGTGATGAGTTACCGTATAGAGCAAATGGCAGAGTCTAAACCTGTCCTCACCATGGTAACAAAATCCCTGTAATAGATACCCATTCTGCATGTGCCATGTGAGTAGAGCTGCAACACGCCCAGGCTGCGTTAGCATCCCCAACTATATGTGAGCATTGTGCACGCGTCTCTTCCTCAAGACCTTCCAATGCAGACTAGCAAGCCATGCTATCCTATCAGAAGTGAACCCTAGGGTGGGGGTAACCAACCACTCAACTCAGGGATTGGCAGAGAGCCCCCAGGGACAGACCATCCCCACAGGAGGCAGCTGGGGCGAACAGCTCAATGCTGTCACCCCATTAAGTTACCCCAGTGAGCCTGACGCCATCAGACTGGGGTCAGGCATGTTGGGCTATGTTGACATGGAGGGAAAAGGTGTCTCACACCTGCCTCTGGTCAAACCCCTTCTGGCATCACACCTCCACCCAACACAGAAGTCCACCATGACTTCGACAGGCCCCACTCTACCCCGCAAAGGAAAGTGTTTTCAGTCGTCACTGACTGAAAAAGGTTACAAGGTGGTGGCTATGTCAGTTGAGGGTTCTGAATGCATCGTCGATGCTGCTAGCCTTCCAGGCCAAATTGCAAGATGACATGTCAACTTCACCCACTCCAGCCTTGTGGGATGAATTATGTGTGGTGACAGACCTCTGCCTACATCTCCACAGGTGCGCTGTCCAAGCCTCTGGAAGAGCCATGGCCCTGACGGTCACTCATGTGAGAGCTAGATGGCAATACCTTTCCAGTCTTTCTCAGAAGGAGACTCAACACTTCCATGTTCCCATGGACCCAAAGGGCTTATTCGGCCTAGCAGTGGCCACTATGCAAAAATGTTGAGGAGAGGAGAGAAGATGAAGCAAAGTGCCACCTCCTCCCCTCACTGCACCCTGGCATACGTTTGCCCAAGACATGGCTCGACAAGCTTTCTGCATCCCCAAATGTCAATCCCAATTCCAAGGGCACCCAGAATCAGAGCAAGGTGCTGGAAACCAAGGGTGCATGGGCTAAGAAACCCTTTGCCACCAGTATGATGCTGGGGGACCAAGCTACTCCTCCGGTCATTCTTGGGGCTAAGAAGGAGAGACATGCTACAAAGTGCACTGTCACCAAGGAGATAGCTGCAAAGATAATAAAGGTTGTAACAGGCTCAAGTTTTCATCAACCCCAGCACAGTTCAACAGGATAGAGCAGTCGATGGCTCAGGGGGAAAAGGCTCTTTTTTGCTGTAGGAAATCACTTCCCTGCAAAACAAGAGGGCTATTCGAATGGTACACCAAAACAGTGCCAGGGCAGTTTCTATTCAAGATACTTTGTAGTCCCAAAGAAAATCAGGGGTCTAAGGCCCATACTAGCCATGCGCAATCTGAGCAAATTTCAGAATATTGACACATTCGGCTCTGATAGGCTTTGTGCATTCAGGCGACTGGTTCACATCCATAGACCTACAGGATGCTAATTCTCTCATCCCTATTTATCCCCCTCACAGAAAATGTCACAGATTTGCTTTCCATGCAATGATATACAAATATCTGGTGCTCCCGTTTGGCCTCTCATTAAGTCCACGGGTGTTTGTAAAAGGTACTGAGGCTGCCATTGCACCCCTGAGGGAGGGGGGAATGCACAACATACATAGACGACTAGCTTGTGGTCTCACAATCCCTCCAGCAAACACAGGCATACAACAATTGCTCATGTCACATCTGGAGACCCTGGGCTGCACTATAAACTGGGGAAATAGTGTTTTGGTTCCAACTCCAAACATTACATTCATAGGATTGTGTCTAGATTCAGTCACATTCAAAGTGTGTCTGTCAGCGGAAAGGGTAGAAGCCTTTCAGGCTTGTCTGGTACTTTTTCACAGGAGGGTGATATTAAAGTTCAGAAAGTGACTCAGGCTACTGGGGCTAATGGCATCGGCAGTGATAGTCATCCTACTCAGCAGCCTACACATGAGGCCGTTTCATTGGTGGATTGCCATACTCAAGCTGAACCTTGTGCACCACAGCCACTGTACAAGTGGTACAAGGAGCTAACAGATGAAGTCGGTTCACATAAACTGTCTAGAACTCCAAGTTGCACTGACACTGAAACATTTTCTGCCTTTGCTGAGAGGGCAGCATGTTCTGGTCAGAACAGACAATGCCATGGTAGTGGAAGATATCAACAGACAAGAGGGGCTGCATTCACATCATCTGTACACGTTGGCACACAAACTGATTATATGGAGCAGCTCTTGCCTGTTATCACTGAGAGCCACCCATGTGCCAGGCATACTGAACCTGGAGGCAGATTTATTGTCCAGAGGCAGTCCTTGCTACAAGGACTGGAAACTCCACAGCGAGGTGGTGGCTCAGATATGGAAGAAACACAGTTGGGCAGAGATGGACCTCTGTGCTTTGGAGAAGAACACTCCTCAGTGTCCTCTGTTTTATTCCCTGACTGGCCAGAGTGTTCCGATGGGGTTGGGTGCCTTGGCGCACGAGTAGCCATGTGTCCTCCTGTATGCTTTCTCCTTATTAAAGCAAATCACTCCTATTCTTGCCTGGTAGCAGGAGAGAGGCCATACTCTGATTCTAAGAGGCTACTCACATTACCTTGTTTGTACCGTGCCCAAGCACGTTTGCCCCTAAAATCTGGATTATTTGACTAGTGTGATCACTCCGCTCCGTGCTTGAATACACTTCCCCGGCTCTGGCACGGTCGGACGGGGTGTGCTCCAGTACAGTATGAGCGCTCATGCACGAGCACATGCACAGTCACGCACCAAGCGCGCCAACATGGATACAAAGTAAATCATGCAGTCCTCCTGCCTCCGCAAAAATCATTTAATGCAAAGATGGTATTCTAATGTGCATTTTGCATCACTTGAGGCTTGAACTCACAGTTTCTGGCACAAAGGACAATACTCTATCTCACTGAGCTAATTGACAAGTGTCAATTCATGTGAGGCTTTACAAATTGACTAAGCCAGTCACATGACAGCAGCTGCCTATGCACAGAAAGGCAGATTTCAAACCACTGTAAAAAAAAAAAAAAAAATCAGTCATCAAGACAAAAATCTGAAAATACACATATTGCATCTAGACAGCATGGAGATGTTGGTAATTAGTTTTTTAACAGTGATTGATTTGCTCCATAAGTGAAAAACTGATGTTTAAGTGTGAAGTGTACAAAGGTTTCTTCAGTATTGGGGCTACATTTTGATGAAAGTTGCAAAGCTGTAGCACATATTGTTGATTTATTATAAATTTTCAGATTTTGAAATTTAGAGGCTGTAGCGCCACCATCAGGACTATTGGCTTGTGTTGGCAGCTGAGGAAATCTGGCATGGGACTGGACCTTTGTGCAAAGTTTGGTGAATTTTCGCACATGGGAATGTTGCACAAGCTGAGGCTTGAACTCGCAATCTTTAACACCAAGGACTGGCCTCTATCTCACTGAGCTAAAACTTCACATGTAGCTTCACAAACTGACTAAGCCAATCACTGACGTGCAGGACAGCAGCCATCCATGCATGGGAAGGCAGATTTTAAACATTTAAAAATTCAGTTATTAAGACAATAATCTGAAAATACACATATTGCATCTAGACAGCATGGAGATGTTGATCATTTGTTTTTAATAATGATTGATTTGCTCCATAAGTGAAAAACTGATGTTTAAAAATACCATTCTTGCATTGACTCCAGTTGTTCACATGAGAGCAAAATTCAAAATGCTGTCAAAAATTGAGTTTTTTAGGTACAATTCTGAAATTTGCCACACATCATCTACCATAACTCCAAAATTTAGTCAATTTTTTTCATGAACACTGAAGATTTATTTACCAAGAATTTGCAAGTGTATGTTTACAGTACCGTTTACAGTCAAACATTTTGATGCACTGTAGGCTCAATTTTTGATAAATCAAAAATCTATGTGGATCGTTTCTGTCTGACGTAATCTGGCATGGGGCTGGGCCTTTGTGCAAAATTTGGTGATTTTTCACTAACCCCTAATAATGGTTTCAGGAAAAGAGTTAAAACAAGTTAAAGCCAGATTCGTACCCCTATAGCTGTATTTGTTGCTCCATGCAACTGTGATACATCCACCATGTTAGGTCTGTTAACCCCTTCCCTGATGCAAGAACAAGAGCTTCACCAGGAGCGCACTGCTCCAAAATGGATGAAGTAGATACACACTGGAAAACAATCACGATTTTCAACAACTGAAAAATTGTTTTTGAAGGATGCACAACAACATAAGTTTGTTTGTTTTCAATTCCGACACTCCTTCCAGTCCCCTGGCTTCCAAATAGCAGAACTGTCTTCTATCATCACACATACAGTGAAACCAAAACAAATGTGTTGTTGCGCATCCTTCAAAAATAAAGTTTAAGCTCTTTGTCACTGCTCAAAATCATGTTATTTAATGGTCTGTATCTGCTTCAACAATTTTGAAGCAGTACACTCAGTGAAGCAGGAGTGTATCTCGTTCTTGTGACAGGAAAGGATTTAATGAACTAAATTTGGTGGTTGTATTACACATTCAAGGAGCAGCAAATACAACTATATGGGAAAGAATCCAAAGTGTCATTTCAATAAAGGATGCTGCATTTATTATTTGACATACAGTACATATAATGCGAGACAAACTGAAACACATACACACACACACACACACACACACACAGACAGTGACCTATGAGGTTTTTGGAGTTAGGCAGGGTGTAGAAATCAGGCAGATAGATCCATTTTATGAGAGCCGAGTTCATCAACACTGGTGTGTTCCACCGCCATGGGTAGTCTTGGAGAAAGAACAAGACAGAGGGAGAGAGAGAAATGAAGTATTATAACAAGTACGGTTGAGTATATTATAGCAATAGTATATGTGAGAGGTTTTCAACAATACACAAAAGAGAATTTCTATTCTATTCTATTCTATGCTATTCTATCCTGTGTTGATAGACTTCTCACACCTACCTAGCAATGCTTTAATTTACAGTCGGGCTCACCTATACAAAGAGCAGGGGGTATGCCCACACACAGCACATACTGGTAGATCATGAAGATGGACAGGAAGAGGCAGTATTTGGGCCAGATCTTGGCAATAGCTGCACGACGACGCCTCACCATGATGGCCACCAACCAGCAGCCATGTATTATCACCAGGAAGTTCATCCGCTGTCCAATCACATTCACCGTCATAAGGAAGCAGATCTTTAGACAGGTAAACAGAGGGAGAATTTTTGAGAAAATTAAAAAAAAACATGACACTTGGGGACTTCCGGTTAGCATGAGAGGTGGATAGATGTGTTCAGGGGAGGCTCCCGTACTTAACTACTTTTACACAACTAAACCCAGAAAGCACCCTGAAATTTGTTGCCTACACCGTTTCATATTCACTTTGAAAAGTAATGGAACAAAGAAAGTCGAGAACAAATAAGAGAGAGAGTCACCACCTCACCGGGAAAGACGACAGCTAACACTAAAGTTGCTAAAGGCAACATGGCTAACGTTACTGGTAAGCCACCATCTCTCCCAGCAGACCTGGAGAGGTTGTGCACCATGCTGGTCAGCGACCTCAAAAACACAATCGACGATGCCCTGTCTCCATTAACAGACTCTGTCTACAAACTACATGAAACAAGCTTCTTGCAGAAGCCGTGGACAATCTGGAGAACAGATTGAGGTGCTGCAACCTCAATCAACCTCAATCAAGTTTCGCGTGATATTTCCCTCTACACTAAAGGTGGACTACAAGGGTGAAATCTACTCCTTCAACACTGCAGACGAAGCACGAAAATTCTACGATCAGCACTTCCCTGAAGGGTGAATCGTGAGTAACTTACTCAACCCGAAACTACCGGACTGAACAAACATGAGACTGATGTTGATATGACGTCGCTATACCGCGACGTCATACAAGCTTGTTGGTTGCTGATGAATGGGACAGTAGATTCACATAGACCTGACACATAGCTGATAATTGGAGCCGACAGTTCACCTGTGACTGAGTTCTAGAAATTACCTGGTTGATTCTCTATCAGTTAATATACCTGGAAAGAGTTGGTTAAAAAAAGCCGGCTATATGGCAACTATTGTTGCGGTTAATAGTGTTATGTTAAATTCCGCTCAGGATTGAGGTTAATAGTCCGCAGTGAGTAATGGTTACCATACTTAATTGTCAGGGCATTAATATATGGTAGTTGTGTTCTACTTCTTCTTGAAACAGTAGCACACACGCAGGTCACCTGGTTATAAAACAAGAGAATAACAATCCTGTCCAGTGGCTTTTCCGCCTGCTTTGTTTTGCTACACAGACAGTTCTTGAATTTCATATTTTTCCACTGTAATTTTCATTCCACTTAACTATTTGTATTCAAGATTCATAATATACACCTGGTTGTTGTAGATTAATTTCTTTCTTTCTTCTCTTCTTTTTTTTCATCTTATCTGAAAGACTGTTGTGCAGGAGTCACCCCCTTGTTTTAAGTCACGTTGGAGCAGTGAGCAAGTGCATGCTTTGGAAGCTAAAGAACAGTTTTTTTCCTGCGGTTTTGTTCGTCTGGGGAAGTAGACCTAGGATTTTTGGTTTTGTATTTTGTGTATTGTTCTAATAAGGGTTGGCCTATAATTCACACTATAGTACAGGAAATCCACACGCTACAACTAAAAAGAAGACAAAAACTATAAACAATTCTTTGGATGCTTTGAGGGTAGGAGATAACTCTGTTAGATTTCATGGAACATAAAAGGGGTAAATAGACCAATAAAACGTTCAAGAGTGTTTTCTCATCTTAAAAATTTAAGAGCTGATTTAATCTTCCTTCAAGAGACACATTTAAAAAGATCTGATCAGGTTAGACTACGTAAAGCTTGGATTAGTCATGTGTTCCACTCCAATTTTAACACCAAGGCACGAGGAGTTGCAATATTGATCAGCAAAAAAGTACAGTTCACTTTGACAAATGTGGTATCAGATCCTTGTGGCCGATATGTGATAGTGACAGGCTCTCTGTTCCACATACCTGTTTTATTAGTGAATGTCTATGCTCCCAACTGGGACGATGTTGATTTTGCTAACACACTTTTGGCTTCTCTTCCAAACTTAAATACACACCAACTGATCTTTGAGTCTTTGAGTCCCACTAGACTAAACTATATACCTCTGAATCAACTTCAAATAAAGGGCTAATGACACAATTTTTGGATGGTCTAAATTTTCCTCATATTGAATCTGATAAAATTACTGAATTAAATCGGACAATAGAATTAGAAGAGATCAATGCAGCAATTACATCCATGCAGAGTGGCAAGACTCCGGGGCCTAATGGCTTTACAACAGAATTTTAAAAAAAATTTAAAGATAAACTTTCTCCAATTCTCTTAAGAATGTTTCAGGAATCGC
>OMLB01015947.1:0-10565 GCA_900302555.1 Myripristis jacobus | reverse complement strand
AGGAAACATTTTAGAGCACACAATCATGTCCAGTTTCAGCGAAGCTCTGCTCACATAGTTAAACTCAGTAAGAGCCAGAAGCTGCCTGGTGTGACTACAGTCTTCTACTGCTGGCCACTGTGCAGCCCCACTGAGCTGTACTAATTGCCTTGCTCAAGGGCACTTTGATAGTTATCTGTGAGGAAGAGAGGAAGCATCATAGATTCACCTCCGACATCCTGATCTTCCCACTCGGCGTCAGCTGGATTTAAACTCAATCTCATAAAGTTGATCAATCCCACCCTCTCTCCAGTGTCTCCATGTGGAGGTCAAAGGTCAGAGGAGCACCACTGGAGCTGGTAGGGACACTTCAGCAGGGCAGATGTAAGCTTGAACTGTACATTTTATACATTTTCAATCGTGCTTCATGTCATCTCGAACTGGGGAATAATCTTGACTGAAGACAGCACCAGGGAGGAAATGCAGACGCAGTTATCAAGTCGAGCCCTGGAGGGTCTGTGGGAAGACGCTGCACTAAATCTGCCATCTTCATAATGAGGCTGATGAAGCGGCGGATTAAGAGTTGCCTGCTGGTGCTAATGTTGGAGAGGAGGGCCAGCTGATAAGTGGGCCAACTTGATTTGCTTCTGCACTCCTCTCTTCTAGTCCAACTAGCTCTCTAAAGGTAGTGGTGAGGAAATGCTGATATTTACACTCATGTTGCTTTTTTAAGTTGATACCATTTTCAAGAGCAGGTTACACTGAGTGCATCAGGAGCATATAGGCCAAAATTACCGCCAATGGTAAAGAGTGCATAGTTCAAAAAAGCAGCATCCAGACAACAGCAAGTAGCAAATATTCCTGTGTCCTAAAAAGCAAAGACGCAAGTGACAGGCAGAGATATAGAGACATCTTTTATTTCACAAGGCAGGCAGAGCATCTCTCATCTGAACCACACACACACACACACACACACACACACATACACACAAAAAGCCTCAGAGGGTGGATGGTGCTGGAGGGAAGGCAGTTTATTTATATTTGTATTGTCTGTGCTCCTCCGGCATAACAATCCTTTCCATTTTGTTTACAATAACTGCTGGCAGTGACTCCCACATGCAGGAAATGTTTCTTGACCCTGGTGCTGAGTCAAATCACAGAAAATTCATTTTGGAAATGATACATTTTCTGCAAGATACTGAGTCAGTGTCGCAGTCTCAGTACTGTACATGTGCATGTGCAGTGTTACAGAATACAACACTATACTATAGAACACTGTACTCATACATGTACAGTACCTTCATCGCAACTTATTTCAGTTTTTGATGCAGTATATCACTTTACAGAACTTACCTCTCAATAAATGTGTTCAAATTGAAGCTCTTTATCTTTATTAAACCCTTACGAAAGATGATGTATTTAAGAAACACAGTTAACAAGAGGGAGACCATTTACTACCATCCCCTCTAAATAAACTCCAGTAACTCACAACAGTGATAATTTATGGACAAATACATTTATAACTCCGATAAATAATACAGCTGCAATGGAAAATGCATAACTGCCAATTAAATCTTGAAACACTGCCACCCTCCCCTCTCTCAGATATGTGCCATTAGGCAATCCAACCTTAAAACCCATTAGCACAGGCACATGCATGCATACAAACACCCACACACAGACACACACACTGCACACATGAACTACACACACACTCCACCCCTTACGAGAAGCTGTCTGGCTGTCTGTGATTATCCTCTTGTCTTGTAGATGGCTTTCCTCCAGCCATGCTCAGACGAACCCAGACAACAGGGGCGGTACGTGCAGTGTACTGCAGTGTATATTGCAGTGTTTTGCTGTGGATTTCAATTTTTATTTACTTTCCTGCGGACCAAAAATTTCAAAATAATCAGTCTCGCCATCTTAAACCAGTTTTGCAGGTAATTGCAGGGATTAATCCATCTCAAATCTACCCGGCTTTTAAGTGCCTGCAGGGATTTCATTTGGATAATCTTCCCTTTGAGACACTTAGGTGCAACTTTTCAATTGCACAAGCGCTAGATTTTCATGGTATGTTCATCAGAGTTTGTGGAGCCATTTAATTTTTGTGTTTTGAATCAGACTCTGAGAAACTGCAGCGCATAGCATGACGATGTAGCACATGTACACATGGAAAAACACAGGCAAACGTGGCCGCACTTGGGTGCACACATGTTTACACACAATCGCAGCAGCCCTCCGTCATCTAACAACTTTTCCTGTCGCTGTAACCATGGAAACAGAGGCCGTGTGGATGGGCATCGGTGGTGCACCCCTTTTAAACTGCCAAGGAAATCACAGGTTATCACTCCCAAGGCGATCAGTGGCGCTGTCAGACATCTGAGCCTGCGGGACGGCACAGGCTGGTGGCTTCACAAGGGCTGATGGGGGTCAATTTAAGCCCTCCTCGGCTGTTTAGGCCAAAGCGTACAGTATCATTTGACGTATGGAGAGTTACGCAACAAAGGTCTGTTTTGCTCTCTGCTCCGTCTCCAGGGGGCTGCTGACTAACACAGAGGCTGTACACGGCTATGACTGCTCTATTTTTATTTCCCTTTGACCTTGCTTGAAGTGTTTCACTTGCAAGGCCTTTGTTTTATTTTCTCCCTTTGGTGTTCTCACAGTTCTTCGCCCGCTATCTCTTTGACACCCCATCTCTTGCGCTTCCTCTCTCTCTCTCTCTCTTTCCTCTCCCATCTCCCTCGCTCCCTCTTCTCCCTCTATCTCTTCTCCCCTTCCTCTGTCCCTTTCTGCCCTTTCCCTCCCTTCTCTCCCTCTTCTCTTTCCACCACCGAGGTAATGTAAAATGTATGAGAGGTAGAGTGCTATATTAGCAGGCGGAGAGCATTACAGTCGATCACAGCTGCACTCCTGAAACAGGCAGTCATCGTCCATCACACCCACCTCCCTGGATCACACACATGCATGAAATTACAATATGCCCAGATATCTCACACACACACACACACAGAGTGATGACAGAGCTCAAGGTTTTTGCTGCAGAGTGTGTTTTATTCAGCAGTCTGGTCTCTCTTTTGCTCGGCCACATGGGGTAGATCCTCATCTTATCCCCATCCTAATCTCAGCGGGGTTTCTTTTCTCTCTCTCTCTCTCTCTCTCTCCCTCTCTCGCTCTCTCTCTTGTGACTCCTTTGCTTCTACCCTCCACAGCGGAGGCCCTGGTGATGAATGAGCCCCGTCTGGTTGTGGTTCAGTTGCTCCTGTTCTCATCAGCTCCTCTTGTAATGAGAATGAGCATTCAGACAGCCAAGGACCTGAGGTTTGAATAACGACGTGCTGTTTATAGTTCAGAAAACACTTAATGCCCAACGACACATTTATCAAAACCCCTGGAGAGAGAGAGAAAGAGAGAGAGAGAGACTGAAAAGGGGGAAGACATAGAGAGTAGTAATTATGATATAGTATTGACTGATGGGAGAGAGCAATCCATGTTTATATATTATGGAGGTTGTTTAACTGTTGGTTAACAAATTTACTGTCTGTGAACAATGATCGGTTCAACTGACAGGTTCAGATTCAAAATGATGACTTCTCAGTAGCCAAACAAGCATGAATGTGGTAGAGAAACATCCTGACCGGCTTGTATTTATACTGTACATGTGTGTGTGTGTGTGTGTGTGTGAGAGACAGAGAGTGTGTGTTGGAGAAAGACTGCAGGTCAGAAAGTGAAGATGAGGCAGTTAGCAGGTAATGAAAAAAACTTTTAGAAAACCCCAAGTCCAAAGCGTTTAACTTCATATTCCCTTTCAGGCCCACTCTGTCCTTGAACATATTCTATAATTCATTTCATCTTGACAGGAGAGAGAGAACGAGCAAGAGAGGCTTGACAATAAAAAGAAACTTCTATTTTGAACTCGCCGAAAACCTCTCTATCCTACCCACTCTCTCCACCACTCCATCACCCCCTCTTCTATCCACTACACTGCTCTCATACTCCATTTCTACTGTCTCCTCCTCTTCCTCCTCCCTTTCCTCCCCTCCTCTCAGCCTTGCTTTCCTTAGCATATTCTTATCGCAGGAAGTCACCAACCTCTCCCCAGAGGCTGAGCCTGAGAGTCTGGATGGGAACGTAGTCCCAAAACCTGGCTGGCGAGTACTTGATGGGATTAAACACTGCCCTAAATAGCTGGGGCCTGGTGCACTTTTATTTTCTGTAACCATGGCAACGCTGCATATTCCTCCGCTTCCTCGGAGACAGAGCCTGAAGCATAGGCATGCATGAAAGAAAGAAAGAAAGAAAGAAAGAAAGAAAGAAAGAAAGAAAGAAAGAAAGAAAGAAAGAAAGAAAGAAAGGAAGGAAGGAAGAAAGAAAAGAATTCTGCAGGCAGTTACCCTCAACCTAAAATATGCACGTGCCTCTGACCTCTTGTCAGTCTCCACCATCCTGCATCTCTCTGAGGAGCGCCCAGCTCCCTGTGGTAACAGCCTCAGTACAGGCCCATTACAAACCAATACATGAGGAAATTAAAATTTTTTTTTCCACCAGGGCGTTCTTTTTGTCCACAATGAACTAATTTTAGGTGGTGCCTTCAGGCTACAGATTCAGGGCAATTATATGAAAACATAACTCCATTGTTTAATAATAAAAAAAAAGAAGACAAACCCTCATAAAAGAATTGTGACGCACTGGTTATAAATAAACAACACAGTTTTAAAGAGTGATTTCCATATTCCGCTCTTGATCTTTCGGAGGAGTAGTGCTCCTGAGAGTTAGCTCAACTTCTGTCTCCTCGATTCGCTAAGTAACTTTTCGAGTTTTGCTGGGGTTTGCAGTTAAATTAAAGAACAGATTCTGTACAGTCCAACAGCCCACATGTGGTAACGGCATTCACACCTAATGAATTATTAATTGCTCCTCACTTTGGCTCCCTTGTTGACCAGCTGCCCTCATCTGTTACATACAGCAGGCTGCGTGGTTTTCCAGTTCATGTTAGCAGAGCATATAATATGCATGCACTAATGTTCATACAATAATGTGTTTTACTATAAAATGTTAATCTTTGTCCCAGCCGCTATACAATCAAACATGCGCCTTTGTTTTATGTGTTCCTGGTTATTGATGTTTAGCCTGGGTTTGTTTGTCTGTGTTCGGTTTTTTATGATTACGATCATAAAAACATAGCTAAATATCACATTACATACATTATGCTACATATACTGGCATTATGCTGCAGCAATCTATGCAAATCAATAGATGAACAATTGTTTAGTAATGGTATTAGAACATCCTACTCAGCTAGAGGTCTTATCACTTGCTCTTTTATTCAATAACTCAAAAAAAAAGTGAATGTACTGCAATAAAAAGTCCTTTTACATAAAAGCAAAAAGTAGCTGATTTACTTAGTAGCTAATGTATTCAGAGAGTTACTTCCTCTGAAAGAGAGCAGTATCACATGGGATCTTTTCCATACAGTTCCTCAGGCGCTTGGTTTGTTTAACTCGACAAATCTGAATTCACAAAATGAAGTGCGCAAACCAAAACCAGATTGTCTTGTTTGCTGAGTGACTGCTCTGGCTCCACAAACTGGCCGGTTTATGACGGTCAGGTTTCTGACGCTTAGGGAGGCCCAGCAAATTTTGAACCGTGTCATGTATGAAGTACAAAACTTCAGAAAAAAAGATACTTCATAAATCATGGATGTAAAATACTCGAAAATAAAATAAAAATAAGCAAAAAAGCAACTCACTTACAGGAACATGAGATGTAAATGTAATTGGTTACTTTGATTCTTGTAGATGAAGAACCTAGAGATAAGTAATTTTGAAGTCATGTCACATCAAAACTCATTTGCTTAAGAAGAACAGGGGAGATTAAAATCCCAACTCAAACAAGATTTCTAATCAAAGTTATTTTTCACAGTAATACAACTTTTGCCTCATGAATTGTATGCATCAATAAAGACTAGGTAAAGAAGACGAGTCCCGAGACCTCGGCTAAATTGGGCTTTTGAACACCGTGCATACTAAGATGACAATGCTGTGTTAGGACACCAAAAATAACCTCACTGAGCTGCAGTGGGGTTTCTTTTTTATTATTTGAAATGCTGTTTACTCCCTTCAGTGTGGAAATCAGTTAAAACTGCTTTTGTGTGTCAAGTGGACCAGACTAGGTGTCTATATGTAGATAGACTCATAAAGTCTAGTGGTCAGTCTCTCCACACTGCCTATAATGTCTATAATTTAACTTTCTGAAGCTTCCCTCACACATACGGCGGTAAACAGGTGACCCCGCCCTCTTGTTATGATCCTGTAAAGGCCATGAGATGTCTGCCTGGGCTCCATGACTGTGACTTTTACTTTCCTTACTTTTGGTCGCTTGTAATGTTTGTTACAGGACTTGAGGCTTCCACAAACTTAATAGCCTCTCAGTCTGCAGTTGGTACGTTTCAGGAAATTTTTGCCTCCGCCGAACATTGTTTTGGCCAAATGTGTTTTGTCTCTGACATTGCAACTCGTCCCTGAATCATATTTTAAGGTGAGATGTTCTTACTGAGGTGAGATATCTTTTTCAGCCCACTTCTCATCTCGCCCACACGACGTGTTAATTTTCTCATATGCTAATGACTTAATAAAAACAAATAATTACACTCCGAATGCTATGATCCGCAACTTTAAAGAGGCATGAAAATAAATGAAACATATTCCATACTAGACAGATGTGGTTTTAAAATGGCTTATGATTAGATTAGATAAGATTAGATTTGCCTTTATTGATCCCCCAGCAGCAGCAGCAGTAGCTGGTATCAGAGTTAACACCAAAGCAAGAAAAAGATAGGTAATGTAGGACATAATAGATCCCTAGGTATATATATGGATATATGCTATTACAAAAAAAATATGTAAACTTCAGTCCTCAAGGAGAAAACGTGCAGTGATGTCCAGTGCAGTGTAGCATAGCAAAACATTGTTCTTTGATGATGAGCTTTTCACATGATGTTAATTCAGTGTTTTGAAAAACCCAGCTACATACACAGATTGCATAACTGTTTTAGCATAACATCATTTTAGAACAAAGGCCCTGTTGAGGACTGTCAGGTTTATGGAAATGTGACCGGCGCTCTTTGAGAAACTCCCCCTCTGGCCACCAACAGAATCAAACTATTTTAGAAATCGAGTTTACTTCCCGGTGTAAATGACATCACGCACAATCAGATTATAATAAATGCTCTGACGGGTCACCGGCGCCTCTGGCAGCTGCACATTTCCTACCCAGGTGTCAAGCAGCACACGCCTGATGAGGACAAATCAGCTCCCAGTGGTGTGACATTAGCTGCAGGGACAGGCCCATTACCACACATTACGTAAGAGTGCACAGTGGAAATGAACTTACTCTATCAGGGGTTTATTTACATTGCATGAGGCAGTTTTACAGGGATGATTTTTCTCCACTGAGTCTCTGAGCTATGGCCGCTCATTCACAACAGAGTTCAGTCCTCGAGCAGCCCTGCCACCTGTCCTGCAGGTTTTGGCTCCAGCTCGACTCTTGCACACCTGAACATGGCTGGATGAACAAAATAGAGTGACAACAGACTTGAATCAGGCATCCAGGAGCTGGCAAGGTGTACATGAGGACTGGATTCGGAAACACTGATAATAGACGTTTACTTATATCACTAATGTTTTCTCTGAGGTCAAACTGACCCCAATAAATGTTTAATGTCTCCAAATACATGATTAGCATCTTTTTTTTTGCTTCATAATTACATGCTTTTCCTAATTTAATAGGGACAAGTGCAAGGATAAACTTAAAATTAACATGATGATGTGTTTTCAATGTGCTGTGCACATTTTCTATGCATCGGTGTTTCATTGGGGTCTATTTGATTTGGCTTTTTTTAGATGTATAAAACACATAAGAAATATTAACATTTGTTTTAGTTCTCTTCGATGACACTGTGGTACTATAAGATACCATGAATAATTTGTAAAAACTTTGTTCATTTTCCCTTCTTCCTTATTTTAGGGCCCTAATCAAACATAACCATGCCTGTGAGAGAATCAGCCCAGTTTATGTGACATTTGGTGGGGAAAAACAAAATCCCCACTATAATTTTGAGAGGGGAAGGTTATTTTTTTATTTAAAGGACTATTTCAGCAGTCAGCAAGACATATAAAGTACCTTACTCGTAAACTTGGGTAACAAATTTTATAATAATCATTTTCTGGAGGTTTAAATTGCTTGGGTCAAATTTACCCCAACTAATAAAAAATGTTTAAATTTGAAGTCAACAGGAAGGCAGTAGTGCCATTGGGGGCCAAAAGTCTGCATGTTTCCTTTTATACTTTTGGCTCCAGTGGCAAATAGCACAAGCCATTTTAAAACTGCTTTTGTCTGGTTCAAGCTCAAGTTGAAGGTCAAATCAAGTATTTAAAGGCCAATATCTCTGTTTACAGTCTGAAAAGCCCACAAGTTTACGAAAAAAAACCCCACAATGACACCTCTGACTTAAAAAAAAAAAAAACCCACCAAAACCAAAAACCAGTCTAGCATGAAATATGATTATTCATTCTCACACCTCTTAGTCATCTCACTGACTGGCATGACTTCAGCTACAGGGGGAACAGCCAATTAATAAAATCGCTGCATGTAGTAAGTAGCTCGAAGGAAAACCTGCAGACCCTCCATGGCACAATATAACACACACTGTTATACTGTAGGTGTGGTCAAACATGAAAAAAAAAATACACATTTGCCTCCAGTTCACTTCCACACTACAGTGGCAAAATGCTCAGTTCCATTGGCTATTTTGCATTTTGCATCTTTTCTTTTGGTGACCCGTGATGGTCAAAATTATAGTCATATTCAATAACAAAGACGTGGGTGTAATTTACCCCTAAATGACAGTATTTTTCCAACATTAAGCAGCGTTGGCAACTCATTACAGAGGAACAGTCAGTTTTAGCTGTGTCTATAAAGTCAGTCATAATACAAAATACAAAACTGAGTTGAGTTTGGTTTCTGCTGGTTTAGATGTTCCCCCACAGTCCATCTCTCTTCTCCTCTTTCCTCTCTGCTTTCTGGCTGTGGCTCCCATCTTCATATCCTCTTCATCCCTCCCTGCCATCCTCCTCCTCCTCATCATCGTCGTCATCCTCATCCTGTTCTGTGGCCGATCTTCGTCCTGTGTGTGTCTGCTGCCTCGGTCAAGGCCTCCTGCTGCTTGTGTTATCATACTGTCTGGTTGTGTGTTTTCTTTTGCTTTATGACTGTAATTTTTGTAATTTGCTCACTGTGTCGGCACCCAGTGCACACCTATGTGGCCAGAAATGGGGTCTCCTCTCTCCGTGGTACCTATCAAGATTGCTTCCATTTTTCCCCTTTCAACTGAGTGTTTTGGGAGTTTTTTCTCACCTGCTATTAGGATTAAGTCAGGGGGTGTCGCCCTGTTCATTGTAAACATGTGGGCATGTGAATCCCTTTGAGACTGTAAACAGTGATATTGGGCTTTAAATAAACCTGAACTTGAACTTGAACTTGAGGGTTGGTTGAAGTAAGGTCCATGTACAATCACCTGACAAAAAGATAGCACACATTTCAACCATCAAATTTTGTGTTTATTCCATGTGTTTTTTTGTCAGTTGAATCTAACTGGTCCTCATTCTGAAGAAATGTTTACATAGTACACATGTTGTGATGCTGGTTCTCTGTGTATGACAATATTTTGTTGTATATTCACACAGAGTGTTAAGTAGTGTTCCTTATACTGTATGACTGAAAATAAGCTATTCATTCATTAATTTATTCGTTCATTCATAACCTCCTCCTGCCCAACACAACCATCTCTTTCTCTTCATCAATTAAAAAAAAAAGCCAAAATTCGTCTCTGATTTTATTTTCCTTAGGCAAAGCAGCAACCTCTGCAGCGGATTGACTTACAATTGTATTGTTCTGTGTTCATGAGAACAGGGAACTGGGAATTTTCTTATTTCTGAGCAGAAAAAAAATCCATAACAGCCCTCAAACTCATAACTCCTGGTTCGAAACTGTGGGCTTTATCAGAGCTGCAGCTGATGTAGTTTTGTGATGTAACCATCATAAGCATGGTGCTGTCTGTAGCTAATGGAGAGAGCAGTAACGAACAGCATATTTTCAGTGTTTGAATCATCTTTCATCTCAATGTTTGTGGAGAGAGAGTCTGTTTTATTCCAGTCTCAATAACTTGAACATTCTCAAGTCAGAGGTCGGAAATGCCAAGGCAGAAATATTCCAGTTCTGACTTTTTATGAATGCAGCGCAACATTCTGGACCTCCACCATTCAGCTCGGCAGGATACAAATTTAGCTTTGGCAGGCGGTGAGCATTTGCCTCATCAGCTCGTCTGTGACCAGCCACTGCAAAAGAAAGGTGCATGCAGTCATGTGCCAAAGGAGGGCTGGGAGCCTGCATGTTTTCATCCCAGCCACACACCACACTTTCAATGATAAGCAATAATCGGCACATGTTCAGGGACTGACAACTTCTATAATACAGTTTGTTCTTGACATTTCTGCTTTGTTTACATGACTCTTAACCTTCTAATTACATTT
>OMLB01015945.1:0-11880 GCA_900302555.1 Myripristis jacobus | reverse complement strand
AAAAAAAAATATTTTATTTATTTATTTTTTCACACATCATCATCATCACAAAGAAATATATTGACATTTCAGTGCACAATGATGTGTGAAAGGGTTGCCCCAAGGAAGCTATTTAAAGCTTTTAAGAGGGGGCCCAATTTCTCACAAACATAGTGATGACAGACTGAATACCAGTCAAATATCCATGGTTGTAATAATATACAGACAGACATACAACAGACAGTCCCAGCATTTGAAATACGTCAGTAGTCCATAGGTAATGGAGAGAAAGAAAGTAAGTAAAACACAACTAAGACAGAGTTGTCCGGTGACCAGATTACAATTCAGAAGTGCGAGGTGTTTTGATCTGTGTATACATGTATATTCTCAAGTAAATGTTCACTAAATGCTTACTTTGGAAGAGAATATAGCACATATTAAGGGGCAACAATTAATGCTGCATCACAAACTTCTGGTTTGATTTATTGATTTATTGATTTATTTTTATATACATGTATGTATTCAGATAGGTTTCATTGAGAGCTCAAGCACTCCTAGGAGCCCAAGGTACAAGAATAAGTCAGGGCAACATTAATGAAAAGAAAATAGCATCAGAATGCCGATCAACTCATCCATAGATAAGTTTTAGCCTTCGTTTTTTTCCAGTGATTAGCTGTTTTCCTCTGGTGTCATGGGTGTGCAGAGGAAGGCAGATTGGGACGCGGTCACATAATTTATGATTTAGTTTACAAACAACCTTGTATATCATACAAGCATTCTGGAGGTAACTGTACTCTGCAAGCCTCAAGAGATTATGACAACAGAATAGCGGTCTGGTAGGAGAATTAAATTCAGACCACGATAAGGAACGTATGACTTTGTTTTGGAGAATCTGTAGCTTTTTTAGGTAACTTGGAAATGTGTTGCACCATATGACGTTACAATAATGTACATGAGGCTCATATAAGGTTTTGTAAAGGGTAAGAAGGGCAGGGAGTGGGAGAAAATGTCTCAACTTTAAAAACAAACCAACATGTTTGGACAATTTTTTCATTAGACCATCAATATGACATTTGAAGTTAAGAAATTCCTTAATGAGAATACCCAGGAATTTTGTGGAGCTGACTCTTAGCTGTGGAGCTGGCCTTAATATCCTGTCCATTTATTTTGGGACAGACATGCTCAGTATCATTTTTTTTTTTTTTTTTTTTAATTAAACACAATGTAGTTTGTTTTGCTGATATTCAGAGAAAGTTGATTACATCTAAACCAAGTGTCTACTTTCATAAGCTCACTATGTAAGATTGGTTCACTTGGAACCAATTTGGTTTGGTTTGGTTCAATTTGGTTTCATCAGCAAACAATACTTTATGCAGTACACGCAAGGAATTAGTCTGTCAATCATGTACAAGATGAAGAGAAGTCGCCCCAAAATGGAACCCTGGGGAAAACCATATTTGATTTATTTAATGATTTATAGTCATTTACATAAACGTATTGGTGTCTCCCAAACAAATAACTTCTAATCCAATCAAGCGCTAGTCCTCTGATGCCATAGTGATGCAACTTATTAACTAGGATGTCAAGATCAATAATGTCAAATGCTTTAGATAAATCCCAAAAAATGCCAATACCACAGTCGCCTTAATCGATTGCATCATTGGTCTTTTCAATTAGGTCAAGTACTGTCATACAGGTAGTACTGAAACCATACTGCGATGGCACAATGATGTTTAGCTTGTCCAGGTAGCTATTCAGTCTGTTGTGTACTACTCTTTCCAGAACCTTGGAAAGAGTAGGCAAGATAGAAATTGGATAATTGCACAAATCGTTATTATCACCAGATTTGAAGACCAGTGTAACTCGCACTTTTCGCCATTTGTGGCACTACCCTGGAAAGTAAAAATAGATTGATACAATAAACAAGAGGTTCAGCAACTACATTAACACTTTTCAGGATGCTTATTCTATTAGCACCAACTGAATGTGAGCTCTTCATGTGCATGACAGTTTTACAAACTTCATCACAATCAGTTGGTTTCAGGAAGAAAGAATTCAGATAGTTACCTGACAAGGTAACTATCTGAACTACAGGTAATGTTTAACTACAGGTAAAGTTTAAAGGAGGCACCCTGAGGTTGGATGATTTTATTAGATACATTTTCTCCAATGCAGATAAAATTATCAATAAATTCATGTGGCTTGTGGTGTCAGCATCACTATATTTGTAGCCCCGTCTGAGTGAGGACTCAGACGTCGTAGGGTTTCTGCATTAAGGGCTTTAGTTTTTATTTTATGAAGTGAGAGTGAAGGCCTACCAGCAAAGTCAAGAAATAATACAACAGGGAAATGATCCGAAATCTCAGAAAGCACGACTCCAGCCTCCAGCTTAGAGTTCCCAGTGTTTGTGATATTATCAATAATGGCAGAGTGGGTGACTCTGGTGAAAGTGTTTATGGTAGAGAAGAAGGAAGAAGAGTGTAATGTATTTACAAAGTCATTTTTAGCTGCATCATCCCTGGAGAGATCAACACTGAAGTCCCCAAGGAGGATGCAGTTTTTATGTTTACTGTTTATAGAAAATAAGATTTCCTCCAGCTTGTTCTGAAAGCCTCAAGGTCAGTGTCTGGGGGACGGCAGATCACACGTCTGCTCTCTCTCCCTCTCTCTCTCCACCTATACAAATGCTTTTATTTCATCTGAACAAAATTCATTTTAATTCTTTTTTTTTTAATTTTTCATTTATTTTTTAAAAACAATTTTTTTCATAATTTTGTGGTGTGTGGGTGGGGGCACTTTATGGTAATTTGTCTTGCAATATCATTTTATTTCTTTTTCTTTTTTCTGGTCAATTTTATTGTTTTTTCCCTGGTATTTGTTCACTAACTGACTGATAATTTTTGGGCTAATTTCATAAGGCTCTCTTTTTTACTAATTTTTGGATAATTTTCTTGTAATTTATTTATTTGCTCATTGTCTTGTATTTTTTTTCTTTTTTCATTTCTTTCTTTCTCTTATTTTTGGGTCATTTCTTGTTAATTAGCTAATTGTGTTTTTCCATTTGTGAAAAAAAAATCCATTTAATTTCAGGTTGAGTTAACAGAGCTTTCAAAAAATAAAAATCTGCTTGGCTGTGGTAGCCCCATATTGTGAAGGCCAGGGCCCGAGGCACTGTGGGCCCCCACGCTCCGAGTGGCAGCATCAGCTGAAGGGCAGCCTCTGCCCTGCTCCCAGCAGTACCCTGAACAGCCTGTTGCAGCTTGCAAAGTCATGTACAACGGACAGGCCCGGTCGATGGGTTCCTCTTGGAAAACGTTCAGATTAGGGATATTTTCTCTTATGCTATCCCAACAAAAACTTGAACACTGAAAACTGAACAAATCAAATGATGAGTTCAAGGCCATCACTGCCATTTCCCACTTGATGAATGTCAAGGATAACCATTTGTGGCTGGATGAGGCAGTAAACGATGTCGTGGCAGCAATGAGGCGTACCAACCCAATGGTGTTTTATTCACCAACACAACAAAAAAACAATACAAATATACAGGGTGGCGGCCGCAGCAGCAGCACAGGCAATGAGACCTCACGGCAACACACACAGATGTATACTGGCGCCTTATATACTCTGTCCCTGGTAGACTCAGTTGGCTGCTTCTACTCCCAGGTATGGTTAATAAATTATGCTATAATAAATTCTTATTCTTATTTTATAGCTACTATTTGCACTTATGTACCTACTATAATTATTCCACATAGATAAATCAGATGAACCGACATTACTTACATTACTTCCGGCTCCCCCTACCCTATTCTGCCACTTGGTCCCTCCCGGAACATTTATCTTGGTGCTTGTACCACCCAGGATTCTTTAGGCCGAACACCCTGGAGCAGACACAGAACATGACAGGTAAGGACACGTAACAGACAACTTTCACACAACCACTTGCACATTTTTATGATTTTACTGCACATTCCCACACAGTGTTATATTCACTAACACACATACTGCTATTCAATTATGAACAAGCGATCACACGCAAATGCAGTGTCAGCAGCTAATTCAATTTTACTTTTCTAGGTGGAGCCAAACCGTGACTATAACCCAAGCCTGAAGACACACATCACTTACGGTTTTACATTGTTAAATTATCAATTTTACACTGGTAAATTATCAATTATAAATTATCAGTTATCAGTTATCCTCCTGACTACCAGTAGTTCAAATTTGTCCTCTGTGGAGGACATTTTAAACCTGAAAATCTCCTACCAACTGCATACTACTGCATTAACTCCTTTTGCTATCTACAGAGGACATTTAGGGCTTTTCAGTGATACCAAACGTGAAGGGGTGGAGATGGACAGTTATGTGGATGTTAAATTCATTCTTATGTTGACTTTTTGGTATTTTCTTTGGGACTAACTAGTTGCCATCAAGGTTTCATTTCACATATATGGCGTTCTGATGTCCACTGTAGTGGACACATGATATCTTAAAATATCCTTTTTTTGCTTTCCAAAAACACACGACTTTCAGCTGACACCAGGTCTTCTTATTATAGCACAACACTCATTTTCATTTTGAATGTGCCAGTTGCTGCAGAGCTTGGCTGCTGGTCTGATGTTTGTGACAGGGCCGCTTCATGTCAGGAACCAACCATCCTGATTCTATAGATGTCTGCCTCCTTCTCTCGCTGGCTTTGCTCCCTTCCTTTGCTTCCTGTCCCTGGGAGAGAAGCAGTAGCGAGGGAGGAGGGGAGACGAACAGTAGGAAAGACAAACGGGACTCGGCCTCTGCATCACCGACCGCTGTGTTCAATTATCCACTGCCTCAGCGCTGTGCAGGGGAAAAGTGGCCTGAAGACTGTTGCAACTGCACCAAATGCAACTAGAAACGTGTGAATCTGAGAAGGCGACATGACAACCCAACTGTGGAGGAATCGCAGAAGTTTTCTGTGGCTTAAAGTTCTCTCCACATACCCAGCAAGTGCTTAAAATACAATATATACCGTACCTTCTCCAAGCTCAAGCCTTCCTTTGTGGGAGTGTGTGTAACTCCTAAAGCCTGGGGCGAGCAGACAGCTGAAAGGTCAATACCAAAATGAGGAAATCAATGCAGTGAATGAGCGAGTGAGCCTGTGGCTGGCGCCCGGCGCTGCAGAGCCTCGCTGCGCCTCTGTGCCCACGAGCCATGGAGCTGAGAAGTGCAGCAGCAGCACTTTCTCGCACAGGAGCAGCAAGCGCAGGCTGGAGGCTGCAGGGAGCTCGCTGCAGAGCCATGTTCAGCCAGGCGCTCCGCTGTGCTGGCCGAGCTGGACACACACAGCAACCTGCTGCAGCAGCCTCCTGCCAGCATGGCTCAAAGTGAGGCTCCGGAACCACCGGGGGTCTGGAGCAAAATGAGGAACGCTTTCATTGTGTTGTAATTGAAATGCTTATGAAAGGGCGTCTGTACACAGCTAAGCATTTAAACACAAGAAATCTGATCTGACCTGACCTTCAATACTTTTCTTGTTTGTTATTTGGTTAATTTCAAGATTTTTTGTGCTGATTTTTTGATATGTCTTTTGCTAATTTTCAGGAAATTGTATAGTGCCTAGGATTAGGGGTTGTTTTGTTTGTGTTTTTGTTTTTTTGGTTTGTTTGTTTGTTTTTAACTAATGTTCCAGTATTTTTTTTCCCTGCATATTTTTGAAAGAAAACAAAAGGAATTTGCTTGGGCTTTCAAATGGTTAATTTACTAGACGATGCTACAATACAAAATGTGTGTGAGTGACTCTTTTACCATTCTGGTTTTATTCTCACCACTTTGAATTTAATTGACAAGTCATGGACCAAATTTCCTTTCATGTTGAGTCCTGGGGGCAGAATCACTTCAGGTGGGGGTCCGGGGCCTCGAGACGGTCAACAGTAAAAGTTTGAAAAGCCCCGCTGTAGGCAGCTGGCTAAGAGAACGGTGTTTATTAGGATATATTATGCAGAAACACACCCCTGGCTGTATGTCTCCTGGCTAATCTAAGTGTGTGCGCTTGTGTGTGTGAGACACACATCAGTACATAATGTTGCAGCGTCTGCCATCATCCCTGGGTGTTGCTAACTATTTTCACTTCTTTTCTTATTACTGCCACAGGGTGCTGGCAGCAGCAACAAGCATGAATCATTTAAAGCACTGACTGTGGCTCTGACTGTCTGAATCATCCTCCAGGAGCGAAACTAGCTTTCCACTGTATTTCAGTAATGATGAGATTTCACCTGCATCACATTGCAAATACACTTGGCTGAAGGGAGGGGGCAACATGGGGAAGTTACTGTGAAATAGGGAGTAGTGTTGTTCCCTGCGCTGTTTGTGCGGTGGCTAAGAATAGCTTGACAGGCGTTGTGCAGACAGACAGTGATGTATGGATGTTGGCCTGATGCTGTCAAGTAGACAAGTGGTAAAACTATGGAAACTGTACGGAGCTGAAGCCCAACAGCAAGCACACAGCATGGGCTAACATCACATGTTCTTTTTAAGCTGTTCACCCTGAAAACATTTGGATTTAACAGCCAACACACAAACACCTCATGTCGAGGGAGCGCACCTCTCTCTTGTCCCTTTCCATGCTGAGGAACACATTCACAGTGCTGGAACAACTACAGTTTGACCCATATGGGTTTTTCAAGGCCTGTGTTCAATCTAATCAAGACGTCTTATTAGGAGCAATTCTGGTCTTATTTTTTGTTATATGGATCCTCGCTAGCTTACAGGAAGTGGTTGCAATCTTTCTGGGCGCTACAACAAATTAATTGTGGGTTCAAATGAACCAAAAAATGGGAATTAATTGTAATTAAATGTATTTAATTGCACCTCCTGGGTTTTGTATGAAAGGCATAGTTCACTCATTTTGAAAAATGTGATTATTTCACTTCCCCCCAGCTGTTCTGTAGGACAGTAGTGCTGCTATCTTCCTCTCATTGTTACTGAGTGCTGGATACTGGCTGGATGCTCCACATGCTAACTGTTAGCCTCCTGCCACTGAGGTGGACTTCCCCCCGACATGTATTTTTTAGCAGAATGAACAATGTATAGGCCTAAGACATGATAGCATATTTCACTGACATTCTATATTTCGTATGCATAAAGGAAATTCCTGTATTGACTGTCTGGTCAAAAGTCTAGGGATGGGTTTTTTAACCCAATCCATTTCTAAATGAATTGTGTATTTAAATTTTTGGCAGTGCAGAAATCTGAGTACTGTAATGATTGTGCTAGACTAGGAAACACACTGTGCCACAGTGGAGCCGTCATGGCCTCTATGTTGTCACACGTATTGATCACAAGGTTGTTGGCACTATACCCAGTAATTCTCAGGGCTAAGCCCCTGATGCCTAGCAACCCCCTGGTCTGACCTCTAGATGCTATTAATGTAACATTTTTAATGTCTCTTGAATCCAATGTTTTGATATCTCCACAAAAACAAAAAAAGGAGCAATATCCACTTATTATTTGGGTTAGAATGAGATAAAGGAGTTGGGCTAACCATGAGGCATGTACAAGTTAAATTTGTCAAGACTTACTTTATAGTCATAATTTTTTACTGTATCACAACAAAGAATTTTACCCGTTCCTTTGAAACTACCTAGCATTTGCCATGAAAACCTGTGGACATAAACTTTTTTTTTTTCATAATTTTGACAAACCACCATTATATGTAGAGGGTAAACCAAGATAAAAGCACAGACAAAAAAAAAAAATCCAGTCTCCCAAGCTGCTCCTGGGGCTTTGATCTCAGTTTGTAAAATCTGACCAGTGCTACTCAAACAACCAATCACTTCAAGGACGCGCTTCTACCTTAGTCTACTCACGTCTTGTGCACGTGCACTGACAGCAAAGGCCCTGAGCAGACTGTCCCATGTTTGGTAAATCTGATTGATTGCGTTTACATCCAGAGATACTTCCTCTTCATTCACCTTAGGTGAATGGAGCCTTGGCCAGGAGGACTTGATGTCATCACACTGTGGTCATCGGGTGTTTCAACCGTTAACTGTGACACCCTCTCACTGGTGGGTCGGCCGTGGTGGCAAAGTCACTGCCCATCTCCTCCTCCTGGCTTCCAGCTCAGCTCTTCTCTCCTGCTCCATATCCAGCAAGAGGCTCTCTCTGCTGCCTCCTCCATCCTGTGAACTGCTGTCTTTCTCTCCTTCCCTGTTATTTCCAAGGCTGTGAGCATTCTCCATACCAACTGGACAGGGAATCCTCTGCAGCTGACCTCGACTGGAAATAGCCATGCCTGCCATCCTTTTTCCCTGCAGTCATCCAAAAGGTCCTTCATCGCACCCTTCTTCCCATGGCACTGTAAGTTTGATGAGAATGATCTTCTTTGCCTCTTCAGACCACAGCACCACATCTAGTCTCAGGGTTGTCTGGACAACCTGGGAGAACTGCAGTCCTCCCAGATCTACCATCATGTTCCAAGAACAGGCCATTTGTAGGAGGCTGTTTCTTGATGTTGCTGTGGTTGGTGGCTTTTCTCCCTCCCTGTATTGATATTGTTCCATGTGGTTGGTGTTTCTTACATTTCTGCTGCTCTAGGGTGTTAGCCAGTGTCCTGTGCACCTTGTCATGGCGCCATCTGTACCTCCCTTGGGTGAGTGCTGTTCTACACCCTGACAGGATGTGTGCCATGGTGCCCTTCTCCCCATAGAGCTTACACAGTGGGTCCTCTCTCATGCCCCACTTGCACAAGATATTGTATTTACACATGGCCTATGTTCTGTTTCTTTGATTGTTTGCTTGTAGAAAGAGAAAAAAACTGAATATCGTGCTACATAGTGCATCGCTACATCAAAATGGAGCCAAATTTGATTATCATACCCCAACTATTGAATGCAATCATGATCCCAAACTTTTTTAAAGAACAAATTCCTTCACTCAAATTTATATTCATATTACAATATATTGAAATATATTGAGCTCAATATGCTGACAAATCGATAAGCTGCAGAGAATCAGCTGCCTAATATGCAAATAAGAGTCAAGGGGCAGTAAGTCCTTGCTTTGTTGACTCTTCCCTCTTGCCTTCTCTTAGCTCTGTCCCCAAACTAAGCTAGAGCCCAGCACTAGTCCAAGTGCCTCTAAACTGTGGCTCCCTCGTATGGTTCCTTGCAAATTTGAGGTTCTGCTAACATCACCCCAAAACACAGCTCTTTTACAAGCTCAAACCAAAGGCTGAAGGCAAAATTATTCTCTCTTGACTCTTTATGTATGTATGTATATATATGAGTACAAGTAAGAGCAGATGTCTGTTGGTTTGTTTTTCAGATAAAAGTATGCAAATGACTCATAATTGTAAGAAAATATTACTGGATAGAATCATACTCTGAATTCCATTATCTTTCCCAAGATTTTGTACATTTTTCCTTCTTGCCTTTTTTTCTTGGGGGTGTTTTTTCTTGCCAAATGTGACAACATAGGTCATGCATTGTTGTTTTGTTTCCTATCAACTGTGGGCCTGTAAAGCCCTTTGTCATTAAGAACTCTAAATAAACATGATCATGGACACAATTATGGATATGAACAAACCCAGTCGTCACCTTCTGGTCAGCTTCAATGCATCACAGCTGTGATGGCAGCAAGAGTTCCTGTTTTTTCAGGTGGTAGAACTGTGGCTTTCAGAGATTCTTTCTGGCTTTCAAGATTTTGTCTTGGTGCAGATGCATTGGACCACCAGGTAGACCACCACATAGCAGCAGGTACAGGAAAGCTATCCTTTGTGATAGTTGGGGCACAAAGGATGGACGGGCAAATGCCCGGTGTGCCCGATGGCCAGTCCTGGTCTCAGTGGATCCATTCTGGCTTTCCATCAACTTTTAGACCTGTTCTAGTAGTCAGGGGCACCTGAAGGAGCTAATCCATCTTGGCTACAGACATATTTTATCTAGTGATTTTACACCATATCACCTTGGGGGAGTACATGAGTATATTGGACAAACTATACGTAACTATAATTATATAATAACAATTATTGGCAGCCATACATGCTCATGCTATAACACTGCCTCCACCATGCTGGACAGATGATGTGCTATGCTTTGGGTCATGCTTTGGGTCAAAACCACTGGTGTTCCTGACACCAGTGGTTTTCACATTGCTGTATATCCTCTGTATTTCTTTTCTCACAAATGTCTCTTGCGTGTAGATTTGGACTTTGACTGTAGATTTCTTCACCAATCAAAGAATTCTTTGGTCATCCAGTTTAGATGTCTACTGTGGTCTTCCAGGCTTTTGGTGTTGCTGAGCTTGCCAGTGCATTCCTTCTTTTTCAGGATATACCAAACCGTTTATTTGGCTACTCTTAAAGTTGTTGCTATCTGTCTGATAGATTTTTTTGGGCCTAATGATGGCCTCCTTCACCTGTATAGACACCTCTTTGGGTCACATGTTGAGGGTTCTGATAAACAGTTTACAAAATGCAAACGCAAACACTTGGAATGAACTCCACACCTTTTATTTTCTTCATTTGTCATGGAATAATGAGGGATAAGGCCACACCTGGCCATAAAACTGCTTTTTTAGTCAAGTGTCCAATTACTTTTGAGTTTCTGAAAATGGGGTAACAAAGTATAAAACTGGCTATATTTCTCAAACAGTTAATGCCATATTTTTGTTCAACCCCTTAAATTAAAGCTCAAAGTCTGCACTTCAGTCACATCTTGATTACTCCATTTCAAATCCACTGTGGTGGTGTTCAAGGGCAAAATTATAAATATTGTGTCACTGTCCAAATACCTAATGGACCTAACTGTATATATGTCTGCATACTGTATGTAGATAATAATACATATGGGTTACAAATTAAAGGAAAAAGTAATAGGGTGATGGGCCAGCAAAATAGTTTCAATGCTCCTTGGTTGTCTGGAACTCTGACTGAGGCATGGAGCTTCATTCTTTCAAAAGATACTGTAGATACTGTAATATCTTTTGGAAGAATGGAGCTCCATCCCTCCAGGAGAGTTCCAGAGATTTGGAGAAGCACTGAAGCTGTCTCATAGTGGCAAAACACCTTAAGACAACCTAAGATACTTTGCTTTTCCTTTCATTTGTTAATCGTCAATACAAGTTTGTCTCTCTTTGGGTTTACATTTGCTATTGCAGTAACTTAAAACATCCACTAGATGGAGACATGGTAATGAACCTACAAATCCTCAGAGAGAATCATAATTGTCCAGGCTCACCCCATGCCAGGTCATATACAGCTAGTTCACATAATCCAGCTGTCACTGAAACAGCACAGACTGAACAAGGTGAGAAAGATGCACATTTATCAATTTCAAGACAATCAAGACAAAGTAGTTTAAATACTAAAAGATGCAAGTTGCTTGGTCTTTATAGATTGAACATATGTGCATTCTTTTGCTTTTTTATAAAAAGAGAATGCAGACACTTTCTGACAATGTTAGACAAAGTTTTGGGCAAATTTCTCATTTTGACCACTTTGTATCTTTTTACTTTATGCTTTGTGTGTGTGTGTGTGTTTGAAATTGTTAAATAGAACCCATTATGTGCTTCACTTGCACAGTGTTTGCAACAAAAGGGAGATTTTCTTGGTCGTCCTCATACCTCATTGGAAGCCTAGTTACAGGAACTGTCAGACAGTGGATTTTTCATTCATTTTTCATTTGTGTGCCACATGATTGTCATTCACACAGTTATTTCGATCATGGGTTATTATAGCTTACAGGAGTTTGCCCAAGCAAAAGAGGCCATGGCAGGTATTTTCTGCAGACCAACATGTACACTCTTTGCAGGCTCCCACCACAAGGGGGCACTGCTGCCCATTCTATCACTGCTGTGGTATGTTGGCGCACGCGCTCGCGCGCACACGCACACAAACACACACACACACACACACACACACACACA